>JAFEMH010004208.1:0-221671 GCA_022495995.1 Adenophora triphylla var. japonica | reverse complement strand
TCGGAGGTTGCTTTCTGACTCGTATCGGGGGCGGGCATGAGGCGTGTGAGGACATTAGGAGGATTGTGAGGCGGGAGTTCGTGGCACTCTTCGGGGATGGAATTCCGCTGTTATTGTTTGGAAAGTTGCATGAGGCTGCTGTCTTCATCGTAGGAATCGTCTTGTCGTGGTATGGGTCGAGGAAGCGTACTCGTCCGCATTGGCTACGTGGGATTGGAAGGCTTGAGATCCGATTAACCCTTCGAATCTTGCTCGGGGCATGTCCCTTGTGAGTGTACGGATTTCTCGAGAGTGCTTTGTGGCGGGGTTTTGACATTGTCCACGATGGCAGTTAGGAGTCTTTGCTCGGGGGCGTGCTTGAATGCAGCTGTTCGTATCAGGGCGGGGTAGTTTCCTTGAGATCCTTCTCGGTGAGCGGCATTAGTGGCGAGATCAGGAAGAAATTTGGTGATGAGTTTGATGGCGGTCTTGCGGGACTTGAAGATCGCATTGATGAGAGTGGCTCGTGATTTGGAAGTTTACTCCATCTCTGTAGAATTAACACTTTCATGTTTGTCGGTGGTGATTAGTCCTCGCGACAGAGTAAGTTGGATCTGGTCGAGATGTTATCTGTTAGTGTGGCGATCCGGGGGTCGAAACCATCGTAGAACTTTTGTATCGGAAGTGGTCGGCCATTTCTGGATGCTCCTTTGCTCATTCAGACGTTGTCGAGTGCGTTTGAGACATTGGCCAAGGTCCATCTCGGCTAACTTGGCGGGGAGAGCGTGACCATTGAAGATTTGGCGTTTTGTGTGCTCAGTGGTGGCTCGGGTCTTTCATGCTCGACCATGAGTCAAGGTTGGGTCTCTTGAGGCTCGGCGCCACCACGTCTAGTGATTGGAGGTGGAAGGCGGATAGAAATACGCCTTTTACGACATCTTTGTCCGGTGTTTAATTATCACGGGGCGAACAGGGTATTGAGGATATTGGCATCGAGATGGTCATGACTTGTGAAGAGTGACGTAGACGAAAATTGAGTTGCCACGAGAGGTGGCAACATGGAGCCTAGAACGTCCTTGGTTAAGGCATCCATAAGTTGGCAGGCGATTGAAGTTTGGTGGCGGTTTCGGGAATCGTCATCCTCGAAACAAAATCCGTGCGGTTTAATAGCCTCGTCATTGGAGCGCACGAAATTTGCGATCTTCTTTCGCCTCTTTGAATCACAACATCTTCTTCCAATGTCATATGAGGCGGGGTCCTTGTCACGATTTCTCGGTGAGCTAGACATGTCGGAGTCGTGACGACCAGAAGAGCGAGGGATCTGGGCGGGGCGGAAACAACCACTTTAGCTTTTGCGGGAACGAGGGTTTGCCAAAAGGGGATTTGGCTCAAGCGCCGGCCTTGTGCAATGTGCACGCTATTTCGATTAATGCTTACTTAAAGCACGTTTCCTCGCAGTCCTAATCGCTCGGAAAAGAGCGTGTCTTTTTAGCAACTAATCCTAGAGCTCTAATCGCGGATCTCGTCACTACGCTTATAAGCCCTCGTTTCCATCAGACCATCTTCTCAGGACCTGACTCTCCGAGCGAGGTCTCATAAGGCAAGCGAGTTCCACCGACAAAGAAAAAGTGAATCCTATACAGCCGATCACGCAAACTTTCAACGGTGTGGACGCATGTGCCACGGTCGAAGTCAATCGTCCTTAAGTTAAGGCGGATCATGCCAAATCAAGCATGACCTTCTCCCCCGACTAAGCCATGGAGAGACCTTAGATTTTTAGCGTTGGCCAAGTCAGGCTGGCCGGGTACGACATACATACGGCAGAGGTTTCGGGTGACACCTGTAATTTCAACCAGGGGGTATATTTTTAAAATGGGCAGCTCAGCGACAAAGTCAAGGCTTTGAAAAGCTCAAGCTGAACCGGTCGGGAAGAGCGACCTTCTCGGTCTCAAACTCTCGAGCTTGACTCGGAGCGGGGCAGTCTGCTGAAAAACAAGAACAGTTTAGTGACTTTGATGACACGAGCTAAACCCAAAAAACGGCAAAGTGCTTGGGTTCGACAGGCAAGTGTGACACAAAGAGTGCATGGCTTAAACTGGCAGGCTAGGATGGGATGTTCGGAGGGCGACCAAAATGCGCCGAAGTTAAGATCAGCGGCGTCGAGTTTTTAAGCCCGGTAAGGCCATCCCGGTTAGGGGTCAGTAGCCATGTGCGATGTGCAGACCGAGGCGCCAAGTGGCAAATTACGTGTAGTGCGGTGTTTCGAGGCGGCAAGTGCGCGTAGGTGCGGTCACTAAAATTCTTTTCTCAGTATAAAATGTAGATTTTTTGAGAATGTGTCTTAAAGAATTTATGATGCCACAGTAGCTCAAAAGACAAAGAATGAAAATCAAACTTATGAATGGGGATGCACAAACATGGTAAGATTTTGAAAAGTCGACAATGTAATGCTCTTGGAAAAAACCGTTCGAGGTTTAAAGCTGTAACTACACGCACACGAAAACGCAAAAGGAAGGAGTAAACGAAGTTTGACCCACGGAAGGCTTTTTTATGAAAACATCTAGCGATTTTGAAAAAAGTATCTTGTCCCCATCCCAGCAGAGTCGAGTATGTGAAATTACCCGATCTTTTCGCTTGAAGCAAAAGGGTATGAAGGGCTGGATTCTGTCTTTCTACTTGGAAGGTGGTACCACAGGCCCGAGACCTCGCCTACGGGAAGGAACAAAATGAGAGAAGGGTCGCCACGCGGTTTTTGCATATTTTGAGGCCCCCAAACGTTGAGAAACGGCTATTGTGAAAAGGTGTCGTTTTTATTGGGAGCAAAAATTTAGGAAAAGGCTTTGAAAAAAGGGATCATTTTTTATTGGCAGCAAAGCACGAGTAAAAGCTTTTTTGTACCGAGATTGTTAGGTTCGGAGGTCAAGTTCACGTTTCGGGTAAGTAATACAGAGATCGCCAGAAACGCCTTACCGCATGACGAGTCTTTCTACCTTTCTCGAGGAAATCGTGTGTGTGTGTGTGTCTTTTGGAAATGGGGACTTGAATGACAAGCTTAATCTTGGTTTAGAATGACAAACGATGAATTAGGTGACGATTATTTGAGCTTGAAAGACGAGCGTTTGAATGACAAACTTGCTCTGGGCTTTTGAGTTGAAAATGAGCATTACGTGGCAAACGCGATTAATTTTGAAGATTTAGAAATGAGCGTTTGCCATGTGGCCATGTCGATTGCAAGCGTGAACCGTGCGAAAGTCATTAACGGTTTTAACCCATTTTTACTAGAAAAATGCGTATTAAATGATTTTAAGTGTCAAATGGCGAAGCTTTGAGTTTGAAGATGAGCGTTCGGAGACGCCAAGCGTCATTTGCGCGTTTTTGAAAGAGAGTTCGACGACGAACTCCGGTTTTGAGCCAGGCATTACATTATTCGCGATTTTTCACGGGGAAAATGCGTATTAAATGACAATGCGATCAACGAATCGGAGTTGCATTTCGGACTTTGAAAAGTAAATACTATCCGCACGATCCCAAACGGATCGGACTTTGTAAATGACAAAGTATTTAAAGTGGAAATCTGGTATCGCGAATCAAAGCGATCCGGGATTCGTAATAGTACGATCCATATTTGAAGAAAACGGCTCGGAATTGTAAATGACGATCAACGAAGAGCCAAACGGCTCGGAATTGTAAATGACGATGTGAAACTGAGGCCAAACGGCTCAATTGTAAATGACGATCGCACTGAGGCTAAACGGGCTCGGACTTGTAATTGCATGAAATTAAATGAAATTAAATGACGATCAGCAGATCGATCACTGATCCGTAATGGTAAATGACATAAAAACCAATGCATGAGCAAAAATTGAGCGGCCGTTTTAACGATTACTTCTCTTACGGAAGAGAAGAGGATCGAGGGCTAAAACGTATCGGACCCGTTAGACGAAAGCGTCTACGTTTCGATAACTACGTTCGAAAGCGATTATAGCGACCGGCGCGTAGACGGACGGGAGATTCGTGAGAGAGGGAGTTATACCTATGGCCAGGGTCGACTCCTTTGGCTCGGGAGGTGTGTACGGGACACGAAAAGTGATTCGAAAGGTTGTTTCGAAGTTGTAAGGGCATATTTGACCGAAATACGAAGATTTCACGCGAATCGACAACGGGAGCTCTTAGTCTAGTGAATTTTTGGGGTAAAATGTCCCTTTTGCCTTTTGACTTCTATTTATAGGTGAAAATTGCGGTAGGAGTCGGACTTGGCTTGAATCGAGGGGGGGTTGTGGTATTTTGAGAATTTGAAGGACTTGCGGCAATTTGAATGTGCCTGATGAGTCGGACTTGGCTTGCAAATCCATTTTGGTCTTTTCCTTTGAATTTGATTGAAGGGTGACTAGGGAGGTGGTATGGCTGCCACGTGCGAGTCACCCGTGGGATTTTGTCCCCCGGTCCCGGTTTTGTCCGTTTTTTAAAATAACAGTCCGAGAAATGTCCGAAACGCCCCCGGAAAGTGCCTAAAATGCGTTTTTCAGGGAAAGCCATACTTTTACGTGAGATGACACGTGCTAAGTACGGTTCGACGTCGGGATGCACGGGGCAGTCCCGGGATGTCTCGTTGGCACAGCAACGGGGAGTTTAACGAGTTCCGGTTAACCTGGAGCGGGGCAGTTAACGGATTTCGGTTAACTTTCTGACGGATTTGGACGATCCGGATTTGGGTACTTACAACATCGCTTCTTGATAGGAAGTAGGATTGTCATTCTCAATGACTTCCATTTTATTACTTTTCGAAACGAGAAATCAATATTTCTTGAGTTTGGATCGTAACCTATCCGATCTACGATGGACTTGTGCATCTTGAACCGGTTTCACAACTCCTTTGTGAACTTGGTTCTGTCTCTACTCTTGGTTCCATATTATTTTCGGGTTCTTGAACTCTCTTCAATATTAATTTTACTCCCACTAGATTCTTTATTGAGAAACTATTTCTCAAGAAACAAATCGTGTAGAGCAACAAACATTTTGTTCTCTTTGCGGTTGTAAGATTAATTTCCGAAAGTAACTTTGTCAAATTTGGTGCTAACTTATAAGAGACAAGTCTCTTTACATAAGATTCGCAACCCCAAATCTTCATGAAAGACAAACTAAGTTTTCTTCCATGCCACATCTCATGTGGGGCCATAGGAACCGATTTAGTAGGGACTCGATTCAGTGTAACCGCATTATTTCTAATGCATATCCTCAAAAGGAAATAGGAAATAGGAAAGTCTAATTGACACATCATCGAACGAACCATGTCCTACAAGGTTCAATTCCTCCTTTCAGACACACCATACAATGTGGTGTTTCGGGTGGAGTCAACTCTGAAACGATTTCATAGTTTTGAGATGATTGTCAAACTCTTGGCTCAAATATTCACCACCTCGATCTAATCGAAGTACTTAATAGTTTTGCCAAGTTTGTTTTGCACTTCATCTTGAAATGTTCGAAACATCTCAAACGATTCACCTTTGGACTTCATCAGATAGACATAGTCATATCTAGATAAGTCTTTAGTGAAATGTGATGAAATACCGAAATCTTCCCCTAGCAATGCTACTTAACAGTCCACATACATCTCATGTATAATGACCAATAAGTCACTAGCCCTTCCACTACTCTTAGTGTAGGGTGGTTTGGTCGATAATCCCAATAAATAAGATCCACATTCCTCAAATGATTCATCGTCATATGAGTCTAAAAGTCCATGTTAATGGAGTTTAGATATATGTTTCTTATTTATTTGACCAAGCCGGCAATGCCATATGAACGCGTTGTTCATATTGTTCGGTTTAGATTTCCATTTATATTATAGATATCTTCAATATTATTTTGTTTCTCATCATCAAGGATATGAAGACCATTTAATGACATATGCATTACAATAAGGCATATTATTAAATAAATATAAAACTTCTTATTGAAAATAAGAAAATTATATCCTTCATCATCCATTTAAGAAACGGAAATAATACTCCTACTCAATTCCGAAACGTAGTCATACTTGTTCAAAACAAGTATTAGTCCACAAGGTAAAGTGACTTCATAAGTCCCTATGGCTAATGTAGCAACTCTTGCTCCATTCTTATGCATAGGTTTAATTTACCTTCTTTGAGTAGCTTTCTATTCTTTGTTCCTTACACATTTGAACAAATGTGGGATCCAATCCGGTATCATATACCTAAGAACAAGAAGTTGAAAGGAAGATATCTATCATATAGATATTTGAAGTAGTAGCAATCATATTGCCCTTCTTCACCTTTTAGGTCTTCCTAATGAGCCTTGCAACTTTGCTTCCAATGACCAATCTTATTGCAATGGTAGCAAACTGCATCCTTTTGAGACACTTTGGGTTTAGCCTCTTCGGCTATGACAACATTTGTCCTAGGTTTAGCAACTTTTGCTTTACCTTCTTTTCCTTCCTTTATGAACCCTTTTGTGATTTTCTTTCTTGATGATTGCTAGAACAAAAGTAGTTATCATGTGCACAAGGTTCTTCATAAGAGCCTTTGAACATGGTGGCAAATACAAGGCAAGCAATATTGTCAGAATCATCACTATGTTTCTAATGTTGCTTCCTTATTTGCCCTTTGCAACATTTGCAATAGGTTCAATAGGAACGGATTCGTAATGAACGTACAAATTTACCTAAGAACCATTCTTTAGGCTTTTGATCCAATCAAAATTATTTGTATCATTCATTTCGAACTTTGTCCTTCATAAGGACGAATCGCAATTATCATTATGTAATGCTACTTCTACAACAAAATATACAAATTATATGAACACATATCAATATCAACACATTTATCATTTAAGAGCAAATAATGTATTTTACAAATACTCCCACTAAATCATACACCTTCCAATGCTAATAAGCATAATATGCATTTAGATGGGCTAAGATCCAACTTTAATTTAATCTCAAGTACGCTATGGCGCACCGCTCAAGATTAAACTAATTAGGTAGAAAACATCAATCATATCGTATATGACTCTTAGGATCTTTTATGAGATTTATTTAAGACATCATATGTCTAAGCATATTTTAATCTCATCTTATGCCTTGGGTCCAAAACCATTTTGATAACCCAATTAAGTTCATTCATATTAAACGTATAGGAACCACCATTTCCTCATCTTGCTCACAAACAGAATAGAATCAAAGTACCTTGCTATGGCAAGCCCACCCAAAACTATCCGAATGGTCTCACGTGTTTTAATCATGAATTGGCATAAAAGAACTTAAAAGTTAAATGAAGGTTCTTTAAGGTAGATTATAAGCATATCAGCAAAGATAGTCATAATCATGCACCAGGTAAGTTCCCAGGAAGATAGGTGAGCCACAAGGACTACTTAAGTACCAACTCTTCCTTAGACAGAACTCTCCTAGTCATGCACAATTAGAAATCAACTCTGATTTGGCAACATAATCACTACCTTTTATAAACAATTAGTTTCCTTTTTAAATTTCGCGTAATTATGACTTATTTCCATAAACAATCATAAAATCCAAAATTTACAATGTCTAAATCTAAACATATTAGGAAACTATAATGCAATGTTTCAACTAAACATTTTAGGAAATCACAATTCAATGTTTCAACTAAACATCTAATAAAATTCTTAACACTTAAGAACAAATAATTCATGCATCGCAACAATTAATAAAAACACATTTAAATTAATTAAGCATGCATCATAAACAATGAATTAATCTAGCATAGCCCTATAAATTTTATTTCCAGAAATTTATAGCATCCAGATTAAGACATAAAACATCTCAGATTGCAAACACAATCACGAGAATAGCGTAGAAAAATTAAACAAGCGATTACGCTTGAGATCCGGCTTATTATGTCGCGTGACATAACTAGCCAGATAACCAGATTTCCACATGTGGCCTACTATGTCGCACGACATAGGTAGCCAGTTCGCAGGATTTCTAGATTTCAATCAATTCAGATTACATGCAATTAAATCATATAAAACAACCCTTTTACAGATTTAATTCAACATAATTCGAAAACGATTTTCACATTGTTTCACATAAACAATCAAAATTCTACCGCATACAAAAACATGCAATAAGCATATAAACAATTTATATCTTAAATCTAGCATGTTAATTCAAACTTAACCATACGAACGGGGCTCTGATACCACTGTTGGGTTTTATGGGTCCATGCGCAGCGGAATTAAGCATAAAATTAACACAAAACCCAAGCCCTAAGTTCCGTTCTATACGATTAAATTGAATTGCTATGAGATAGAATTTACCAACCTAAATTGCTTTCCGGTCTTGAGCTATCGAACGGATAATTATGTGATTCGTAATCACAAACTTTTGATCTTCAAATCTTCGAATCTTCAACTCCTTTGGATCTTCAGATTTGAACTCTAGGTCTTTGATTTGTTTGAACAAAATTAAGACCCTCTTTTGGTAATCCACACAAATATGAATGTCGAGAACGATTCTCGGGTTGGGAATTGCTAGATTCCTAAAACTTATGGAAGAATATTGTGAGGACTTTTGATTGTGAATCTCTATTGAAAAATTCAGCTAGACCATTAGGGTTAACAGACCTCTCATATTTATACTACTTTAGTATGAATATGTTTCCTAATCGAATTAGGAGACCAGGCTGTCAATCCGCGTCTGGTGGCTAGTTATGTCGCGTGACATAACTAGCCAGTGGCTAGTTATGTCGCGTGACATAATTAGCCAGTTTACAGAACTTTCAATCATTCTTCCTTTTGTTCAACCAATTCATTCTATTTGTGTGTGACCCAATAGGATTGTATTATGTTGGCAATGAGTCCGATCATATCGACCCTCATAAGACATAAGCGGACTCTAGCAAGCCATTATGTCTACCCAAATAACACAACGTAAGAGTTCACGTTTCCAATGGTACACTTCCATTTCTCCCTTTGTCTCACGATGTTATATTGAACATAAGTCATGGTCCACGTCAACTTGTATTTGTTCAATGCTTTCTCGATCTTGAGTATAATGATAGTCCAATCATATTGGGGTGTGGCCACACGCTTTCATCATTATCACTCATCGAGGGGCCCAAGCAAAACATCTCTCTTTCGAGGGACAAATTCCATCTTGACTTATCATCCTTCCCATCATGAATCCGATCATGCCAAAGATAGCCTTTATAGATATCGTGTTAAGATACCGTTTGACTAAAATCAAACATAACTTTCATCATATGTAAGGTCATGATAATCTCAGGTCTAGGGACTAAATGAAGTGACCATATGAGATTTAATTATGACATTTGACCATGACATAAATCTCATACGGGTCAAGTCAGATCAACTTGTTCTCTAACAAGTACCCATAATTTCAATGTGCATCTCTATGCATATAATCATCATATGATTATCCATTGACAATTATACTAATTATTCTCTTAATAATCAGGGATGGAGATTATTACAATAAATATGCAAACTATATAATAATCAAATAATAAACATAAACGATAAAGATGATACATAACGGTTTTCAGTTAAACATAACTAAAGCCTAGGGCATTACACCAACACTTTACACTTGCAGGCTCCTTCATCTCGACTAGAGACTTAATCTTCTCTGGGTTAGCTTCTATACTTCTTTGGGATACCATAAATCCAAGAAACTTGCCAGCTGCCACTCCAAATATGCATTTACTCAGGTTGAGCTTCATGTCGTTTGCTCGCAAATTGGCGAACGTTTCCTTTAGGTCGACCACGTGACGTCCGGCCTTTGTTTTGATGACCATATCGTCGACGTAGGCCTCCATGTTTCGGACAATTTGTGAAGCAAAGACCTTATTTACCATGCGTTGATAAGTTGCTCCTGCATTCTTTAACCCGAACGACATCATGTTATAGCAATAGATGCCTTCAGCTGCTTGGAAAGCTGTCTTCACCTCGTCATCCTCATGCATCTTGATCTGATGATAGCCTGAATAGGCATCTAGGAAGCTGAGGGTGGAGTGGCCAGCAATAGAATCCACGAGCTTGTCAATTCTTGGGAGGGGATAGCTGTCCTTTGGGCAGGCAAGATTGAGGTTGGTGAAGTCGACACACATTCTCCACTTGCCATTTGACTTCTTCACCATGACCACGTTTGCTAACCAGGTCATGTGCGTGGCTTCCTTGATTATACCTGCACTCAAAAGTTTTTGTACTTCGAGTTTGATGGCTTCCTCTTTGTCACGAGCGAAGTTCCTTAATTTCTGGGGCCTTGGCTTAATGGTCGGGTTGACTTCTAACCTGTGAACCGCGACCTCCTCCTTGATCCCTTTCATGTCCTCAACTCGCCATGCAAAGACATCACTGCTTTCCTTGAGCAACTCAACAATCTCTAACCTTTCTTCGGTGTGACACTGCTTCCCTATCCGAATTTTCCGCTCGGGATAGGTTTGGGTTGGTGATCTGCGACTCCAATTTGTCCACAACTTCTAGCTCTGGAACATCTCTGAACTGCAGGGTCTCGATGATGATCTCTATGACCCTCTTCCTTTCCTCGGCTCCCAAGTGGGGAGCTTCCTCAGCAATCATCTCATCTAGTTTGTCTGCAGTCTCACTGGTGGTGTCCCCCGAGTTATTGTCGATCTGGAGACATAGCTTGCCTATGGAGACTTGGTCGACCATAACTGTATCTGGATCAACCATGGTGGTTTTCGAGTGACGTGTGAGCGATAGGTCGACTCTTCCATGATGGTGATTGTAGATAGTCGAGTTGTTTTGGTGACTGATTGAGACAACTTTAAGTACCCTTCTGCAGTTTCAATCTCTAGCTCCCTTTTCTTTCTTTCTCGAAGTACGTGATCAAGATATGCTCGAGCTGTGCCTTGAACACAACCGACTCCAGCTGGTGTGGGGAATTTAACTCGTTGATGGGGAATTGAGGCCACCATTCCAAGTGCGACCTGGCCAGGAATACCAAGAATGGCAGCATAATCACTATTCACATCTATGACAATAAATTTTACCTTAGATACGATCCTGTAGGGGTGCTGGCCTAGGTCGACATTCAGCTTAATATGTCCTTTGGCATCGACCCTGTGGTTGGTGAAGCCCTCTAACCTGCCATCATACCTTTCAAGCTGCTCATTCGAGAGACCCATCTCTTGGAATGTCTTGTAGAAATGTAATATCCTTGCAGCAGTCCCCGTGTCCGACTAAGAGTCTAGTCGTCGTACATCCATCAATGAGTCCTGGGATGACGAGAACTTGCTCTCTAGCCGCCATATTAGTTGCTAGCTCGTGAGGATAAAAGCTGATCACCTCATCCCTAACGTGGCTCCTTGGTGGCACATGTGGGGCTTTGTTGAGCTGAAAGATCTTATGCTTGATGGCTGTGTTGCTGGCTTGTTCAGTGATAACTCCCAGGTTCAGTCTAGGCTGTCTTAGTTCCTGATGTCCCCCTGCAGGTCGCTCACCTCCACTGCCTTGAGGCCTTTTAACATATGCGTCAAGCCTACCTTGCTCGACCATAGTCTGAATTATACTCTGTGGTATGGCCTGTATCCTTGTGGTACTCACAGTACTTGGAGTTGTCCCTTCTGAACTTATTTGCTGGGTTCATTGGAGCAGGTGGGGCCAGCTCGACCGCATTCATAACCTCAGTTCGACTCACCATGAGGGGAGTGAAAGCCTCAGGCACCTTTTCTGTTGCTCTGGTCCTGTTCTTACCATTCTTGTTATTTCTCCCGTTCTTGGCTGAGTCCTTCTTATCATCATCGACCTCAGTCTTGGGGCTCTTCCCGTTCTTCTTTTCTTTTCTTTCCTCGGCCAAGGCTACGTTGTAGGCCTTCTCAAATAACTCTTGTCGAGTAGTGACTGTCCGAACTGTCAGCTCGTAGTCCATATCCAAGGAAGTAATCCCACTCCTAAAACAGTTGATCACCTCTCTGTCCGTGAGGTCCTCCTCGATCTTGTCGACCATCTCCTTAAACTTGGTATAGTAACTCATTGAGCTTTCATTTTTCCCTTGCACCAAGTTGTTCAGGTCGGTGACTGTTATCTTCCTAGCCCCTGCGGTCGAGAAGCGTTCCAAAAATTTAGTCCTCAAATAAGACCAAGTTGTGATACTACCCGGTGCTAATCCGTTAAGCCAAGTAAGGGCTGCCCCTGTGAGTGTGCTGGTAAGTGCCTTGCACATCATGTCGTCCTCGTGGGAGACAAAGCACATGGTAGCCTCCAAGTGCTGTATATGGCTCTTGGCGTTAGTCGCTCCCGAGTATTTTTCTAAGACTGGCAATCTGAAACCTGGCGGAGGTCGACGATCGAGTAAATCTTTGGCCAAAGGTCAGAGGGCAAAATCCTTATGCTCAATCTTTCCAGTGCTTTCCTTCTTCTCCGCCTCCCACTGTTCGAATTTATTCTTCCAAAGGAGCCACTCCCTAGCGTCGGGCCTGTCGTCCTTAGCATGGGAGACATCATTCGACCTTGGCTTCTCTTCCTGGTGACCCTCTCTCCCAGAATTGGCTCTGTGTCTTTCGCTTCTGGGGGGGGGGGGTTATTCCTCTGTCCCTCCTGTCCCTATGGGAAGGTGACCTAACAGACTTGAGTTGGTGACCTACGCCTATCGTCTCTTAGTGGCGACCTGCGCCTTTCGTTCATGGGCGGCGACCTGCGCCTTGCTTCTCTTATGGGCGACCTGCGCCCATTCCTTTCCCTGTGGGATTGAGACCTTTGTGTTCTGGCTGGCGATCTATGCATGCTTCGATTGGCCTCAAGCTGTGTCCTTAGGTCCGACTGAGCTTCTTGCTCCCGGTTTTTGTTGAGACTGGCCCTGAGATCGTCATTGGGACATGAATAGGTGATTGAGGTCGCATGACCATCCTTTGATCAACATTCTGTCCTACAGTCTCCTTTGGGCGAGAACTCCTAGCATTCTCCCTATTTGAAACCTGAGATGGAGCCACCCTCTCTGACCTTCTATCCGCCTGTTCTGCCTCCTCCATTGCCAATAACTCGGCCAGAATCTGAGCTCGCTCCATCAGCATTTTTTTTCTGCTCAGTGGGTTGGATGAGGGACCTGCCCTATTTCCAACATTCATTTGTTCAGTTGGAAGCTTTGGAGGAGGTGGGACTCCTTGCCCCTCCATAGGCCGCTTATCCCTCCTTCCATTTGGCAATCCTCTGCCATCAGCCACACTGTTAGATCGCGTTGCCCGAGCATGTTGACGAGGTGGAGGGGGAGGAGGCAAGTTAGCGTTTCCAGTGTTCGCATTTGTGTTATTGTTTCCTTCTTCGTGCCCGAGTGAGGCTTCAGAAACATGTCCCTCCGAATTCACCATGATTGCAGGTTGAAAAACTTTCGAGGTCAAGTTATGCACGTTTCTCGGCAATGGAACCAAACTGATGCCGCAGGAAATGTGCTTATCAATCTTCCTCCACGTGGCAGGACTGATCACTTGGCTCCTTAACCTGAAAACCAGAACCCACGACTAGCCGGATGTGTCTCCGGCTTAGACCCTCGGGCGTGAGAGTAAGTATTTGAATTGGAGAGCAAAAATGTATTGAATAACGATGATTCAGATAACAAAATTGCAGTTACCTTATAACCGTGGTAGTGATGAAGTATTTATAGTTGATGAGTGCGATTATTTTTGGTGGGGCTACATGAGCTCCGTGATTCATGGGACAGTTACATGTCATGGGAACGTGTCCTGTAGTGGCTCCTGAATTGTAGGGAACCGGTTATGTAAAGATTTGAAGCACATGCGTCTGTATCAGTTAGGTCAACGCTTGATTATTAGGTCGAGGTCGCCATTTGAGGTTAGGTCGACCTGACTGGTGGGTAGAGCTGGATCGTACCCGAATTAGAGCATGGATCGTAGAGTCGGACCAAGCTAAGTCGGGATCTTGGAGATCGGACAATGAGCTTAGGTCGACTGATCCTGTTGCTGGGCCTTGGGCCTTATGGTGATTGAGCCAGGTTCATTAAGAATTTGGAGGCCACGGCTGCCTGTGAATGGGCTTTACTCGCTTGGCCCAACTCACTACTTTTGGTATGTTCAAGACCCATATTGGCTCCATCAGTGATTTTGAACCATTAATTCAAGTCTGACACCCTCTTAAAATTTCATCTTTTTTTCAATCTTATTCCCCAAGAACATCTTGAATACACTCAAGAAGCTTACTTGTTTTTCAGTTCAATATTCACATACTCTAAATTTACGGTCATGGGCATCAGATTGGCTTTGAAGATTGCTAACAGCAAACATATTAATAAACTGCAATCTCTTCTGAATAGGAATAATTCAGATCATGTCCCAAAAGATCATTTCGCAGTTTACGTTGGAGAAATTTAGAGGAAGCGATTTGTAGTTCCAATATGTTATCTGAATCATCCTATGTTCTAAGAATTGCTGAGGCGAGCTGAGGAAGAATTTGGTTTGATGATCCGAGGGGCGCTTTAACTATTCCTTGCAAAGAAGAAGTCTTTATCAATTTAACTGCTAGATTACATAGTTCATGAGATAAGTCGAGAAACAACGTAGAAAGGCATCCACAAATGAAGTGAAGATTTTTGAAAGACTAACTTAATTAGGCCCCTCTAATGCCGAATAGGCTAGAGATTAGAATGACCGAATGATAATGACAAGAATCAATTTCGAAAGCTTCAAGCTTTTCTTTTCTATTTCATATAATCAAAAGTCTGCCTCAAAATAAAACCCTAACAATGTTTAAATACTAATTTCAATAACATTCTAGAACACTAATCAATAAATGATGAATTACAAAAATAACCCTAATTAATATTTCAATAAAACCCTAAAAACCCATAAAACACTTAAAGCCCTAACCCAGCAACATTGAAGCCCAAGCCTGTTTCTAATGTAGCCGCAAACTGTTTGCTAGCCGCGATGTTTCCTCGATCGATGCCCAAGCGCCCGCCTGCCTCACATGAGGCGCCCGCCGAGCTCAGCACTACGCCTCTATTTTCCGTTCTCTTTCCGTCCTGCACACCGACACCGCATCATCCCTCCCCTCCTTAGAAAAAAGCAGCTCGTCCTCGAGTCAATATCCTCGATATGAACACCACGATACCCCGAAAAGTCTGAACTCCATCCGCAAAAGGAATCCGATGCACTTGACTAACTCTAAACTTCATTGCCCTTGTGATAGCATACATCCAATCAGCCCAATGCATTGATACAAAAAGCTCAATAATCAATTTCTGAATAATGCATCGAATGTAAGAACGGGGAACATACGTGTCAAATGGCATCTCGCGTACCGAAGCATCAACGGTACCCGGCTCAAACGTCCCACTCCAAGGTTGCCCCTTAATTCAGCAAATACTTCCTCGGCCCTCCTGGCATCTCGACTTCAAGCAGAGATGATTTATTGTCATAAAGTCATAGTAGGATCGGGTTGTCGACACTTGATAAACGTCACCATGACACATATCAAACGTAGGTGATTTGGACCAATCAACAAGATTTTTCTTGACTTGAAGATTCGAACAAAGAACCCTCTTTAAATTTATCAACAAGTGATCCATCCAAGAATCAATCGAATCTTCAGGATTTGCATCAAACGAGGGGGTTTTGACCAATCAACAAGATTTTCTTGACTTGAAGATTCGACAAAAAAACCCTCTTTAAATCCAACAATATCAGTCCAAGAATCAAAGGAATCATCAGGAGTTATCTTACCTTCGTTCTCCGGAGTTTCGATCCTCATATCAACCTCCCTAGAAGGGTCAACTGCATACTTAGCTTATGATAAGCCATGTATTTGGGCCGAAGGAATCCATCCCCTCTGATACTCCTTTTCCTACCTGGAAGCAACCTGGATCCTCAACCCTTCTTCGCTGGAAGCACCACTAGCGCATCCATGCGGCTCCGGTGGTATTTGAATCTCGTCTTCGTATCTCATCTATCTCGATATTGCGACGGCTTCGTTTGCGATGATGGTGATCTTCCTGGGGCTCCGCTGCAAGGCTGCTCCATCGACCACCTCGTCTACCACGAGCAACGCGTCCTCGTTCAGCCATTGATATTTGAACCGGAGCTCTGATACCAAATAATGCCAACGGAGGCTAGAGATTAGAATGACCGAACGAAAAGGACAAGAAACAATTTCGAAAGCCAAAGCTTTTCTTTTTCTATTTCATATAATCAAAGTCTGTCTCAAAATAAAACCCTAACAATGTTTAAATACTAATTTCAAGAACATTCTAGAACCCTAATTAATAAATGATGAATTACAAAAATAACCCTAATTAATATTTCAATAAAACCCTAAAAACCCATAAAACACTTAAAGCCCTAACCCAGCAACATTGAAGCCCAAGCCTGTTTCTAATGTAGCCGCAAACCTGTTTCTGATGTAGCCGCTGATGTTTCCTCGACTGATGCCCAGGCGCCCGCCTGTCTCACATGAGGCGCCCGCCTCGAGCTCAGACTACTGCCTCTGTTTTCTGTCTTTCTGCCCTGCACACGATACTGCATCACCCTCTCTCTGTCTCAATGCTGAATTGTCTCTCTCTCTCTCTCTCTGCACTACTATGGGCTTGTGTGAAGAGCAGCTAGGCACAATTGTACATACTACTACCCAGGAACTATATGTAAGATTTCTCGTGTAAAGATTTTTACTGATTATGAGAAATATTCTAGTCATGTTGGAATTGAACATGTAAGCCTCTAAGGAACGCCGCTTCTTCTTTCTCCTCACGTGCCCCAAACTAATTTTCTTCGTCTAAATGCATGAAAATTGACATAGCATTGCATGTTGCTGTACTAGCAAGCAGGAATTGTATATTCTAAAAAACATGGGAATTGTATATGCTATTTGATTGTACAATGGGAAACTTGGTCTTATTATATTGGAATGGCAGCAGATTTTCTCTCTCTCTCACACACACATAACTATATACGTGGAAGCTCAGTCACTCAGGAAAAGGATGTCAAAATAACTGTCTAGCATATATGTGGAAGCTCAGTCACTCAGGTATACTATTTCAAGCAAGGCTGAGAGAGCCTTCAATGATCTAAGAGCTCTTTTCCTGAGTGACTGAGAGAGAGAGAGAGAGAGAGAGAGAGAGAGAGAGAGAGAGAGAGAGAGAGAGAGAGAGAGAGAGAGATATCTCACATAAAATGGCTGGACAGGTATGGCCACTTACGAGTTGATAAAAATAGACAAACTAGCTAGTCCATTATTGGCTCAAAATATCTGCCCAAACTTATTGCTAATTTGTGGCGGAAAACAGTGGGCAGATTAACTAAAAATGGGTGAAAAGGCACATACAAGAAGGGAGTTTCTATTGCCACTCCAAAGTCACTACATCCTACAGATGATGCTTTACTTTGCTGGAACAAATGTTTTATGAACTGTACTATCTCCGAAGAAAATAAGAAGTCGTACATAACAGGAAGGTAACCAGACGCGAATCCATGATTTTGGAACCGCGTAAGCTTGATATTTAAAAAATATTGTAAACAATAATAACAGTAAAAAATAACTTCATATATAAAAAAAATTATATATAGTGGGTGACTTAGGAAAAAAAAATTGGGCTGGAGCCCACCTCAAAAAAGGCTAGATCCGCCCCTGAACTTAACAAATACTCCCTCCGTGTCACGTGAATGGACACCAATAAAATGGGCACAATAACTAAGAAAAAGCACTATTCCCTCCACTCATTCTCTCTCTTACATTATTTTAATACTCACAACACCATTATAATTTACTATTCCCTCCACTCATTCTCTCTCATATTTTACTATTACACTCACAACATTCTTTTCCATTTTCGACAGTCACCAATCACGTGAGACGACCCAAAAAGAAAATAAGTCTCCATTCACGTGACACGGAGGGAGTATGCCATATATGAAACTAAGAGTTCTTCTTAATAAAGAGTCTCCCAGTCAAGTACCCCAATGTTCCGTCCTGGTTTTTTAACTGGAAAGTGACACTCAAGAAGGCATCGGCACTGCATGGGATTGTAAGAGAATTCTTTGGATAATCAAACCCGAATTCTTCCTCAGCTTTCCTCAGCAACTCTTTAAACAAATCTTGTTTCAAATATGACAAAGGAACAACGAATCTTTGCATATAGTCATCAGTAACATAAACCGCAAAATGACCTCTTGGAACAACCACTCTTTTCCTTGTTGACCTCCGCCCAGGACACCATTGTAATAAAAGCTTCCTCACAGCAGAAAGAGCAAAACCGCATACACATGTATGAACTTCCATAGAAGTGTTTATAGATTCAAGAGTGCTATAAGATTCTTGTTGAGTTAGAAAAAGAGTGTTTTAATTCTGTATAAAATGTTTGTTGAATTACGCCTCGATCTTAAATATGGGGAGGGAACGATGAACTAGCGAGAATTATGTCCCCAGTTATTATTTGACAATTCTATTTTTGTAGGACCAAATTAACCTCAATACTCCATCTTGAATTGACATGGATAAAGCTGTTCTTAGAAGATTCTGGTATCTGCACATGGTTTTGAGCAGAGAATGAACACGTAAATTAACCTCTACAGTAACGCCTTTTATGTATATGTAGTTTTGGTGCAATGCATCAAAGCAAGCTCTCCGCTGTTTCTCTCTCCTGACAGCTGTCTCTGCTGCTTCTCTCTCTCTCTCTCTCTCCTCACGTGTTTGAAGATTGAATTATCACACCCCTGGCTGATTTTCATCGTCCAAATGCTTGAAAACTGACATGACTGTTGCAAGTTGCTGCATTGGCAATCATGGTTTGGCTTGGCCCAACCATCATGTTATATACTGAGGGAGAGTCAACACTAGTTGTCTGATAGATAGTCATGACATGCCAAATATAACAAGCAAGACTAGCATCAAACGAATTCAAAATTTTCAAATATTTTTACTATCCACCTTATTGTTATATACTCCCTCCGTCCCAAAATGATCTTCCTAAAAGTTATAATTATACTAATGTAAATCTAAAATTTGTAATTAATACACCATCAACAATACTATCAATAACAAGTTTTACATTCTCATTAGGATGATTAAATCAACCTAAAATAATTGCTCAAATTTCATTCGTTGTAATGATAAAAAAGGTGGGAAGATTCGGGATAGAAGTAGTAGTATTCAGCAAGGATACACTGAAATATAATACGGTGTATTTGTTAGAATTGGGTCCTCATCCCCTTAAAAGGCCTTGTTAAGGGGTGAGGTTTAGCCAATCTATATAGTTGATTAATTTTATTCTCTAAGTTGATGTGGGAAATATGGGACTTCAACACGCCCCCTCACGTGTAGGCCGGTAACTTGGCACTACACGTGGACTTCAAACCCAACACGGGCACCCAACACGGGTTAACTTAAGCCCAACATCAACTTGGGCCAGCTCTGATACCATGTTAGAATTGGGTCCTCATCCCCTTAAAAGGCCTTGTTAAGGGGTGAGGTTTAGCCAATCTATATAGTTGATTAATTTTATTCTCCAAGTTGATGTGGGAAATATGGGACTTCAACAGTATTTGTTAAGTATTTGTTAAAGGCGAGTCTAGTTATAACTTTCTTAAAAATGTACACTCCCTTATGGTTGGCCACTCGAACAAACTGAAGGCGTGCATATAAATATGTTGTGTTAACAGTTATAGACTCTAAGCTAGGGAGAAAATAGTGAGCGATTCACACAAGTTGTTCTGTGTGGAAAGATTGCAGAAGCAAGCTATATGTTGTAGGGTACATTTTGGTCCTACTATGTTGGAAGGCAGCTGCAGATTCTCCAGCTCTCTCTCTCTCTCTCTCTTTGACGCGCACACAGATTTACTATTCAGTACATTGATATATGGAAAACTATGTATAAATGCAGAGGGCCAAGAAAGCCAACAATAGAACAGGCGCAAGTGTTCCCTAGACATAAAAACAAACTGAAATTTTGTTAAGATGTCTAATTCCTGGGTTTATGCATTTTTCTAGCAAAAACAGTCAACTTATATATATATATATACACTACAAGGAAAACCGGAATTAGAGACGGAAAATTAGCTACGGACTCCGTCCATAGCTAATTTGGCGACAGATTAGAGACAAAACCAAAAATTAGAGACGGATTCTGATCCCGTCTCTGATTTAGAGACAGATTCTGATTCCGTATCTAGTTCAGAGACGGAATCTGATTCCGTCTCTAGTTCAGAGACGGATTCTGATTCCGTCTCTAAATCAGAGACAGATTCTGATTTCGTCTCTAAATCAGAGACGTATTCAGATTTCGTCTCTAAACGTTGGAGACGGATGTTGAATCTGTCTCTAAATCAGAGACAGATTTTAATCCGTCTCTAAATTAGAGACAGATTCAACATCCGTCTCTAAAAGTTTAGAGACATATTTAGCACTCGTCTCTAAATCAGAGACAGATACATAATCCGTCTCTAATTTAGAGACAGATTCAAAATCCATCTCTAATTTAGAGACAAATTCAACATCCGTCTCCAAAGTTTAGAGACAGATTTTTTTATACGTCTCTAATTTAGAGACAGCTTCAAAATCCGTCTCTAAATTAGAGACAGATTCAGAATCCGTCTCTAAACTTTGGAGACGGATGTTGAATTTGTCTCTAAATCAGAGATGGATTTTAATCTGTCTCTAATTTAGGGTTTAGGGTATAGGGTTTAGGGTTTAGGTTATAGGGTAGATTGGTAGTAGTGGTAGCGATAGTAGTGGTGGTGGTAGTAGTAGTGGTGGTGGTATTGATGGTGGTGGTGTAGACTAGTAGTAGTGGTATTGGTAGGAGTGGTAGTGGTAGGAGTGGTAGTGGTAGTGGTAGTGGTAGTAGCAGTGGTGGTAGTAGTAGTAGTGGTAGTAGTAGTGCTGGTGGTGGTAGTAGTGGTGGTGTAGACTGATAGTAGTGGTATTGGTAGGAGTGGTAGTAGTAGTGGTAGTAGTGGTGGTGATAGTAGTAGTAGTGGTAGTAGTAGTAGTAGTGGTGGTGGTGGTAGTAGTGGTGGACCGTGGTGGTAGTAGTGGTGGTGGTAGTGGTAGCGATAGTAGTGGTGGTGATGGTGGTGTAGACTAGTAAGAGTGGTAGTAGTAGTGGTAGACTGGTAGTAGTGGTGGTGATAGTAGTAGTAGCGGTAATATTAGTAGTAGTAGTGGTGGTGGTGGTAGTAGTGGTGGTGATAGTAGTAGTAGCGGTAGTAGTAGTAGTAGTAGTGGTGGTGGTGGTAGTAGTGGTGGTGGTAGTAGCGGTGGTGGTGGTGATGGTGGTGGTGGTGTAGACTAGTAGGAGTGGTATAGGGTTTAGGGTTTAGGGTTTAGGGTATAGGGTTTAGGGTATAGGGTATATGGTTTAGGGTATTGGGTTTAGGGTTCAGGGTATAGGGTTTAGGGTATAGGGTATAGGGTATAGGGTTTAGGGTTTAGGGTTTAGGGTATAGGGTTTAGGGTATAGGGTTTAGAGTATAAGGTTTAGGGTATAGTGGATAGAGTTTAGGGCTTAGGGTTTAGGGTTCATGGCTTTGGGTTTAGGGTATAGGATATATGGTATAGGGTATAAGGTTTAGGGTTTAGGGTATAGGGTTTAGTGGTTTAGTTATCAGACTGGTAGGCGGTATGAGGTTTGAGCGGTAGTGGTGTAGTAAAGTAGTAGTAGTCTGCAGTAGTAGTGTGGTGGTAGGGTAGTAGTGGCGTAGACTAGTAGTAGTGGTATCGATGGGTAGGAGTGGTGTAGGGTGTAGGGTAGTAGTGGTATTGGGTCATATGGTAAGAAGGTGAAGGTAGTAGTAATAGTGGTAGTAGTAGAAGTTTAGCGGTGGTAGTAATGTGGTAGTAGTGGTTTAGACCGGTAGTAAATGTGTAGAGTGGTATAGTGGATACAGTAGTAGTGCTTAGAGTTTGGTGGTGGTAGTAATTGGTAGCCAGGAATCCAAGCAGTAGTAGCCAAAGTGGTGTAGGAGTAGAAGGTAGTACAGGGTTTAGTGGTAGTAGTGGTGCTTAGCACTGGTTTGAGTGGTAGTGGTAATAAGAGTGGTAGACCAGTGGTAACAAGTGGTAGGGTATAGTAGTAGTTGCCGTGGTAGTAGCGGCTGAGTAGTAGTGCGGTGACGGTGGTGGTGGTGTAGACCTAGTAGGAGTGGTAGCTGGGGTTTGTGGTAGGTAGTGGTAGGGTAGTAGCTGGTGGTGGTAGTAGTAGCTAGTGTATTAGTAGTAGTAGTGGTGGCAGTGGTGGTGGTGGTGGTAGTAATGGTATGTAGGGTGGTATAGGGTTTAGTGGTATAGGGTATAAGGTTTAGGTGGTATAGGGCTTTAGAGATTAAGGGTAGTAGGGTCAGTAAGGGTATGTAGTGGCTTCAGTGGTATAGAGTATAGGGTATAAGGTGTAGTTTTTAGGGCTTGTGGTAGGGCTTTTAGGGTCATGGTAGGGTGGTATGTGGTATAAGTGCATACGTGGATATGTGGTTTAGGGCTAGTAGTGTGTGGTCCCGGTGGTATGTGGTTTAGTGGTAGTGGTATAGGGTTTGTGGTATGTGGCTTAGGGTATAAGGTTGTAGGGTTTAGGGTACAGGGCATAGGGTTTAGGGTATAGGGTATAGGGTTTAGGGTTTAGTGGCTTTAGGGTATAAGGTTTAGGGTATGATGGATAGGGTTTAGTGGTATAGGGTTTAGGGTTTAGGGCTTTAGGGTTTCAGTGGTATAAGGTTTAGGGTTTAAATTGCCAGGTTTAGGGTATAAAGGGTTTAGGGTTTAGGGTTAGGGTATAGGAGTATAGGGGTATAAGGTTTAGGTTTAGGGTTTAGGGTTTAGGGTTTAGGGTATAGGGTTTAGGGTATAGGGTTTAGAATATAAGGTTTAGGGTATAGTGGATAGAGTTTAGTGGGCTTGTCTGGGTTCGGGGCTTTAGGTTTAGGGTATATGGTATAGGGTATAAGGTATAGTATAAGGTATAAGGTTTAGGGTGTAGGATATAGGGTTTAGGGTTTAGGGTATAGGGTTTAGAGTATAAGGTTTAGGGTATAGTGGATAGAGTTTAGGGCTTAGGGTTTAGGGTTCAGGGCTTTGAGTTTAGGGTATAGGGTATAAGGTTTAGTCTTTAGGGTATAGGGTTTAAGGTATAGGGTTTAGGGTTCAGGGCTTTGAAAGAAATAAAACTTAACTTCTTTCAAAATTCATAACTTTTTTTATATAACTTTTTGTAAAAAATGTATGTAATAAACAAAAGTCTAAAATAGTCTTATTTATCCAAAAAATAATTGAAAAAAAAAGAAGAAGTTAATATTCAATATACAACTTAACAGAAACTGTTAAAAAGTTAACTGTATTTTCAAAAAATTGTTAAAAGGTTAACTTTTTTATTCAAAAACTTTTTATGATATATTATTATTAAATAATATTATTTTATATTTTAAATTATTTTTGATATTAATAATTATTTTTACTAATATTATTTTTATTATATAATAATTATTAAACAAAACCTACCCTTTATCTCCCTAACCAAAACCAAAAGCAGCCTCCTCATATCTCTCTCTCACCATAATTTACCCCTTCTCTTCTCTCTCTCTCTCTCTTCACCACCACCCCTCTACCCTTCAACAGACAACGAGGCGGCCGCCGGAGAAAGCCGAGGCCGGCGCCTCAACACGGACAAACAACTTATTTGATGCCCAAAGTGAGGCGGCCGCCTGGATTCATACGAGGCGCGCCTCACCTCGGCCGTTTGGCCCCAAAATTGCCAAAGCTCATGCGGCCGCACGAGAAGAAATGAAGCCTGCCGCCTCACCACCATTACTCCGCCCCCATTTTTTTCAATTCCCGCCCTTTCCTTTCTCAAATATTTTAACATTGGCGCCCCTCCCTTTTCCCCCAAATTACAACGCCCTCAAATATTTTAACATTCGGCCATTACCCCGCCCCCATTCTTATAATCGCATTTAGAATTTTAGATCTCTCCCCCATTTCCAATCCTTCAATTTCAATGGCTTCTTCACTTGAATCAAGGGAAGCTTTTTGAGGCGCTTAACATGGTCGCCTTGTGGGATTTACTTGCGATTTTAGATCTGCAAGAAAACAATCACTTTGTAAGTGAGATTCTATCCAATTTAATTGAGCATTATATAATTAGGCATCTCAAAGAGAAGGATATCGTTTAGTTTTCATCCATAATCAATCTCTTAGTAATGATTTACGCATTTTTTAGGTTTTTAATCTTACCTTTCTTTTGAGAATTAATTAAGAGGGGAAATTTCAATCTTGTTATTGCAATCGAGTTTGTTAATTACAAAACCATTTATCCGATTCCGCTTGTTGTTTGCTTTTTGCCCTTCATTTCAATTTCATTTTCTAGGGTTTATGAATGTTGTCCTGCAATTCACTTTTTAATTGAATTTTATGCCATCATCGACTACGAGTCTTTCAAGACGGAAGAATGAATAAATTTGTATGAAATTGTAAATGTTGCGAGAGATGAACTCGTGTGCAGGGAAGTTTTGTTGTTTGATTACATGTTTTATGCATTTATGTTCTATGATCTATTTGAGATCAACGGCTGAATGTGGTTCTTGAGGATAGGTTCACTATCAAGGGATTTTGAGTGAGTTTGGAGAAATAAGGGTTTGAAATGAAAGCTTGGAGAATTGATACCCTTACTTGTTTTAGACATTTGGGCCACAGCACTACGAAGTTTGGATTTGAGATTTGATTAATTGAGATTGTAATGGAAAAAGGAACCTTAAACTGTTGTAATGGTAGTAGAATTTTGTAGATCATCGAACTTACGGATTATTTACTTTGAAAGCCACGTTCTATGAGTTGTAATCTTGAATATTTTCTTTTGCAACTTATAGTTAAGAGTGGCTTGTTTAGACTTTGCTTATTTTGATATTTCTAACTAAATATATTCATATTTCGAGGTATATTGCTCATGGATTTCTTTCATTTTGGGATTTTCCAGGAATGCACTCGTAGATGGAAATCTTATGTAAGTCGCGTTCCCTTAATTGAAGTATTGTCATTTTAGAATCGGCCTTGCGTCGGGTTATGTTTGAGAACTCATAGCTTTACGTGATTCCGTTCATCCTTTCATCCTTTGTTTCTTTATTGATTTCATTTTTGTTATCGGCTTGTGGATGTGGTGCGCGTGGTGTTCAAGTTTTGCTCATATGGTTATGTCGAAATTTGATGTACAGAAAATTGCGATCGGAAATGTCAACCTCTTGAATAGGCTAATGAGAAATTGATTTGTAAGGTTGAACTTTAATTTGTGCGGGATAGTAACAGTAGCATGGGAGGCACTTAAATGAATGTACTCATTATGAGCTTTAATTTGGGCGGGATAGTAACAGTAGCATCGGAGTTTTGGTTTGATGCTTTCTTAATTTGCAATGTTGGTGATAAATAATTGTGCAATTTCTTTTTGGGTTCGGTAACGATTCCCTATTTTGATAATTGATATTTGTTTGCCCTTTCCTTTTCGGGATTGTCTGTTGAAACTAGTAAGCTTTTTAGTGAATGCTAATGGTTCTACTGTTGATAAGAATCTACTATTGAAATGCGTTCTTGAACTTTAAAAATCCGTTAGCCTGAGAACCAAAATGCGAGATGAAAGAGTATAATGGTTCATAGTTCAACTATTAGGTGTATGCAATAACGTGTAATCAACGGCCTTCAGCCGTAATGGTGTATAACTATCGCATTTCTTATCTAATGACATGCCTTTAGCTGCGCAAATGATTATGGTTATGCTTTCTATGCAGATTAATAGAGTTGAATACGTGCACTCGAGGGGTTTTCTTCACCGGGATATAAAGTCCGACAATTTCCTTATGGGTCTGGGCTGCAAAGCTAATCAGGTGATTCATGATTGCTCATTTTATGTTATTCATTGTGGTTCTATCTGTTTGGTTTGTGCGCCTATACCACACAGTTTGAATTCTAAAGGGTCAGTATTACAAGGGTACCACATTGTCTCTAAGATAAACAAGGCACTATATAAATAAAAGAAATAACGAGAAATGAATCTGCGAATTCACATTGCAGTAATATATTCAAGTACCCATTTTTGATGCTTAAGACATGAAAAATGTGCTGAAGTTTCATTGAATTCTTGCATGAGCTAAGTGTGATATGGTTTTAGTTTGACTAGGGAAATGAACTAAACATTAATTATTTGGGGATAAGATAGGGAATGAATCAAAAGATTCATGAAACTTCAAAACTTAGACAAAATTCGGATGAATCTGCCCTTGAGACCACCCTTCCCTAAAACTGCCATAACTCTTTGTAGAAAAATGCAATCAACGAACCGAAAATTGTTCCAGAAACTACACTCAGAGAGCTTTCCAACCATAGGTCACACATAACGTTTTGACTTCCCAATCAATACAGAATTACATCTGAAGTCGGCTGAATTCTGGATAGTCAGCATGTTCAGTCTCTTCAAGTTCTGTTCCGTCTCTTCACGTTTTGGCCTTCTAGCTCCTGCATCAAGAAGAAGATTCATATGTAGTGAATCATTACTAAGTATAGTCTCTGGGCTTCAGATACAAGAAACATTTGTTGTATAGATAAGCAGCAGAGAGAGAGAGAGAGAGAGAGGTCCATTTATTTTTATTTGTGTTCTTTTGTTAGTGGATGGATGGATGGTGCTAATCTTGAACTAAGTTGTGTCAACATTGCTGATTCTCCTAGCATTAAGGTAAGTGTACATTGTTGGCTCCTCTCTAATAACTCAAGCTATTCAATCGGTTGATAACTTAACAGATTTTAAAGGATACCGGTTTCTTTAGGGCTTGAGAGGCAGAGGTTTCATAGGTTTGCAATTAACAGGTAAAGCCATTTGCTGATGAAGAATAGTGGTTAATGTCGACTTGAATTCTAAAGCAAATCATATAATCTCAAACCTACTTGTTACGGTGTCGGCGAAAACAGTCTCCGTTCTTTGCTCTATGTTAGGAATGATAAACTTTGATATTAACATGCTTTTACTTCGGCGTCATGAATTGAGGCACTCGGGTTTATCATTTGTCTCTCTTCTGTCTGCATTTTAGCATCATACAGCTGTAACTTTCCAGGGATTAAAGGCTTTGTTGTTGTTGGACAGCTGTAACTTTTCAAAGGGATACTAAAACAAAGGAATAAATGTCATTGCTAATTGTGATGGTTAGAGTTTGGCTATGCCTCTGAGACACAAGTTAGCATCTTTGAGTGCATCATGGAGGGCCAGCACCTGTTTGTACTTTGTAGACATACGCCAAACTAAAATTCCTTGTCACTTTCTTGTTACTGCCTCTTGCAAAGCACTCTGAAGTATCTGTTCATTAGTATCTTCCCTTTGCCATCTGCCAAGATTCAATTAGCGAAGCAGTAGGTTCTTGGAATTATTGGTGCACCCTTGATTTGTGGTACCTTTTTCTCATCATTTCACCTACAATATTCTTGTTGCTATCTATGTTATTGCCATCCCATGTCTAGACTTTCTGTAGATTCCTACTCTAACCATTCCTGTCATTGAAGTAGCTACTTTCCATTTATTGATGATCTTGTATTACCACTTCCATTTTCATCGTAATAAAAGTACATTGGGTTAACTGTTTGAGCTTGTATAATTTTCTTTCAGCTTGGTAGTTCCAGAGCAGGACGATGGTATCAAGTTTCCTTGTGAGTGTATAAATACGGTTTTGGGAACTGTAGAAGAGGCTCATCGTACTACAAAAGAGGCTAATCGTGCTAGAGAAGAGGCTCGTAAAGGTTATGAGGAAATGCGAGAAAGATTGAATGCAATGGAGGAATTCATGAAGTCAAAACTTGGTGACGAAAACAATCATAATCCTCCACATGGTTCTTAAATTCTTCTAGTTTTATATTTTGGGCTGGTGCAACATTAGTAGTGGTATTTTGACATTGTTAATCGATGTATATGACAATTTTTTCAATATAAGGTTATTTAATTATAAGTGTATTTTAATAGTATTATAATTCATATATATATATATATATATATATATATATATATATATATATATATATATATATATATATATATATATATTTACACTACATAGGAAAACGATTTTAGAGACGCCAAATTCCGTAGCTAAAATGAAGATTTCGTAGCTAAATCGTGTTTAGAGACGGATTTGTTCTGTAGCTAATTTGTGGGTGCAGGTTAGTCGCTAAATTGGGCGTCGCTGTTTTGTAGCTGCTTTAGAGACAGATATGTCCGTCTCTGATTCAGAGACGAGCGTATCCGTCTCTGATTTAGAGACGGGCGTATCCGTCTCTGATTTAGAGACGAGCTTATCCGTCTCTGATTTAGAGACGGCGTATCCGTCTCTGATTTAGAGACGGACGTATCCGTCTCTGATTTAGAGACAACTTATCCGTCTCTGATTTAGAGACGGACATGTCCGTCTCTAAAACAGCTACAAAACAGCGACGCCCAATTTAGCGACAAACCTGCACCCACGGAATAGCTACGGAATAAATCCGTCTCTAAACACGATTTAGCTACGGAATCTTCATTTTAGCTACGGAATTTGCCGTAGCTAAAATCGATTTTCCTTGTAGTGATATATATATATATGTCATATATGTCGGTAATAATTTCTAACAGATGCTACACATCCATAAGTTTGAAAGCGGGATATATAAGATCTTATTTTGCAGAGTGTGACAGCACAAGACGCAGACTGCATAAGTGTAGGGTAAGTAATAGTTTTTTTTTTTTTTTTTTTGGCGAAAAGGTCAATGCCCCCCTATATTTTATTGAAAATTAAAAAGTACAATAAATAAAAGAAAAACCATAAGATAAAATAAATAAAAAGGTCAATCAAATTGCCTTTTATTAATCCAAGGCCTTTTAGGCTTAGGTTTTTTGATATAGCTTTCGATCCAGATTTTCCTCGTCTTCCTTTAACCTTTTGAAAGCCATCTTCTTCATCGTAATAATTTTTAAAATTATCGCAGTCAGCCATTGGAGCCCACGGATCAACATGAACTCCTCCAACTATACCCCCATAAGTGCGAGCATCATGATATGCCGAAGGAGAAGTAGCAGAAAGATCACCTTCCGGTTCAGAATCGCATTTTTTCCGAAGATGTGAATGTGTGCCCAAAATTTTGTTTCATTGGAATTCACGCGAGTTTGAAGACATCCGAGTTATTTGAAAAACGGAGTCGCCACGCCATTTTGATTACCTCAAAACTTTGAAAAAAAGGTTTTATGGGTTCGGAGGTTAAGTTACCCCTTGGGAAGAACGTTTGGCGTTCACCCAAAGTGCCTTGCCGGAGCAAGTCTCCCTAGATTTCATTAATCGTGTTTGCTTGCGTGCTTTCTTTGTGTGCATGTGTTTGAAAATAAGAGGGGGGGAATGTCCCAAGTTGTCTTCCGGACGTACAAACCATTTGTTGGTTGTCGCTCGGGATTCCTTGGAATTTATGTATTTGGGATTATGATCCCGTCCTCATCTTATGACTTATGATCATCGCATTTTAAACCTCGGGACCCTCGGGACTTGCGTGATCGAGAGAATGACTCTCTTTTGGGTCAAAGATGAGGTTCTTTTAGGAAGGAATTTCCTTAGCCCATCAATCCTACGCTTTAAGACTACGAGCTCGTATAGAGGCTTCATACTCATTCTTAAGCGATAATCGGAGATAGAGGGTTCAAGGTTATCCTTTTCCTAAAGAAATCATGAACCTTTAATGGAAGGAACGATGCAAAGATGAGAACTTTTACACCGGTCCGTTCCAAGGTTGGGGGAAAGGGGAAATGCATGATAAAAAAAATGACTCTTTAATGAAAAGATGACATTTTTAGGTTGCAAATGATGCTTTTTGATTTAAAGAAATGATCTTTATGCAAATGATGCATAAAGATTTGATTTTTATGCAAATGATGCATTGAAAAAAGGGGGTTTTGATGCAAAGGATGCATTTTTATTGAAAAAGATTTGATCTTTGTATGCAAATGATGCATAAAGATAACATTTTTATTGGAAAATAGGGATTTTAGGTGCAAAGGATGCACCTTTATGAAAAAAGACTACATTTTTATGACAAATGAGGTCTTAATGCATGCAAAGGGGGAAGGGGATGATAAAGATGTGATCTTTAAGCTACCAAGTCCCAAGCAATATAAAGACAATGCAATGAGCAATTTATAAAGCAATTAGGATGCAAGGATAGGGCGTGCGAGGTTACCAATGACTTCCTTTGCTTCTCGGGACGGAGCTAGGAGGAGAGGTCGATCTTTGGTCTTCAAGGAGGAGGGATGTAGCTTCTTGGCCTTCCTTCTTCTTCTTCTTGAATTCCCAGCAGTTTCTTCACGTCTTTCAGAGTGGATTGAGTATTTTTCTCATATATTGTGTGTGTAAAATGGGTAGAGGAGGGCTCTATTTATAGGCAGTCTGGATAAGGCTAATGAAGCCGTGCGGTCAGAGGCAGCGAGCTAATGCAGCCGTGCGGGCTTATCCATTGTGACTCAGCATTCTAGAACCATGCAAGGTGGCATTATTCTAGAACCTTCCCTCCTAATTAAGAAAAACGTGTTTCTTAATTAGGAAGGATTCCCTTCAAATTCTTTATTTAATTAAAAACAGCTTAGGAATGTTTCCGGAACACTAGGAAGGTTCCGGGGAATTACCGGAAAACTTACCGAAATTGCCGGAAATTTAACCTAAGGCATGAGCCAGATTTGGGTACTTACATAAGCCCTCGGCAACGTCACTTGCAAGGCGAGTGGGGTTGTCGATAGAAAAGGATCCGATCCGGCGAATGCCGAGACGAATTGGGTGACCAAGACGGTCGAGTGGCCGAACCTTTTGGAAGGCTACCTACGTATCCCTGAGGAATCAAGCCAGCCGTAGTTCGGAAAAGATCCGCTGGGAAGGAAGAAGAGAAACCGGTCTCTTCGGGGAAAAAGAAGAGAAAATGACCTAGGAGGTCAAGCAATTGATCCTACTGGGATATGCTAAAAGTGACCCCGGTGTGGTCGGATATCTCGAACTTCTATGAGGGGGCGCTTTATCACCGAGGAGTGACAAAGAAACAAAGTGACCAAAGTGGTCGAATGGTTGGACCTTTTATAAAAGGCTACCTACGTATCCCTGAGGAATCAAGCCTTGATCGTAGTTCAAGCATCACTAGATAGTTAGGAACGATGTCTAGGATCCTTGAGATTTTGACAATTCGGAGGTCCGCCACTGATGAAGCTAGAGCTTATGGCGCTATCTCTTTATGACGGAGATAGAGGTAACTTAAGTTGGGAAACTTGAGCATACGTCACTATTCGCGGATAGTGGTAGCACAAGTTGAAATGATTTGGGCATACGCCACTATTCGCGGATAGTGGTAGCACAATTTGAAATGACTTGGGCATTCGTCACTATTCGCGGATAGTGGTAGCACAATTTGAAATGACTTGGGCATTCGTCACTATTCGCGGATAGTGGTAGCACAAGTTGAAATGATTTGGGCATGCGTCACTATTCGCGGATAGTGATAGCACAATTTGAAATGACTTGGGCATTCGTCACTATTCGCGGATAGTGGTAGCACAAGTTGAAATGATTTGGGCATGCGTCACTATTCGCGGATAGTGATAGCACAATTTGAAATGACTTGGGCATTCGTCACTATTCGCGGATAGTGGTAGCACAAGTTGAAATGACTTGGGCATTCGTCACTATTCGCGGATAGTGGTAGCACAAGTTGAAATGATTTGGGCATGCGTCACTATTCGCGGATAGTGATAGCACAATTTGAAATGACTTGGGCATTCGTCACTATTCGCGGATAGTGGTAGCACAAGTTGAAATGACTTGGGCATTCGTCACTATTCGCGGATAGTGGTAGCACAAGTTGAAATGATTTGGGCATGCGTCCACTATTCGCGGATAGTGATAGCACAATTTGAAATGACTTGGGCATTCGTCACTATTCGCGGATAGTGGTAGCACAAGTTGAAATGATTTGGGCATGCGTCACTATTCGCGGATAGTGATAGCACAATTTGAAATGACTTGGGCATTCGTCACTATTCGCGGATAGTGGTAGCACAAGTTTAGAGTTCTGACCATTCGGAGGTTGTCACCTAGCGTTATCCCGTTATAACGGAATAACGGAGATTGCGAAAAAGGTTGGATTTTGTAGAGAAGTTGGAAGGAATCAATAGTTTTTGTAAAGAAAAGTGGGACGCACCCGAATAATTTTTTGTAAAGAAAACCGGGATGTACCCTGATTATTTGAAAAATAAAATTGAAAATGCCAAGGGCAAATAACTGAGTCACAGAGATAAATTTGTAAAATAGGCTTCGGGGGCACTAGAGGGAAAACTGGATTGAAAGTGATTGAAAATGCCAGGGGCACTAAAAGGGTAAAAGAAGCCTACGGGGGGACAAAATTGTAAAATGGAGCCTTCGGGGGCAAAATGGTAAAAACAGGCCACAGAGGCTTAGTATGTCGCACGACATAAGTGGCCAGGTGAACAGATTCTTTAAAATTCGCACAGTCGTCATTTTGAAAATCAATTGAACTTGAAATTGAGAGGGAGGCGACAGTGAGAAAAGAGAGAGAGCGACATCAGAGAGGGAGATTCGAGGGAAATCCAACACTTCTTAGTCCGATTCAATTGAAGAATGCCTCCTAGGCTCTATCCGACCAAGAGGGCTTCTCAACATGCCAACTTAGCTACTCGAAGAAAAGGGGTGCAAAGGAATCAACGGCCGTTTCTTCCGGACGCACAAAGAGGAGATTTCTACCCACAGCTCGATGAGCATACTTCGGATGTCACGAAGAAGGAAGAGGTAAGAAACCTAGGGTTTCTTGAAAATTTTTCAATTTGTGCGAAATTGATTTGAACCGAGTTTTTCTTCGCATCGCATTTGAACTTCATATGAATTGGCCTGTGAACATGAATGAATCTAGGAAATGTAATGCGTAAATGCATGCCATACATTGATCCATTTTGACCTATTTTTTGCTTGAGATGATTTCAAGAAATAGCACGAAATATTGATACTTGTGCCATGTTTTCTTGCAGGGATTGCGCACCCGTGGCTCCCCGAGGTGATTGGCAGGCTATGGGATAGCTTGCCTGCAGCCGAGCAGGTGGACTCGCCTAAGGGCATGATTTACGCCGCCGGGCTAGGGCAATTTTTTGAGATGGCGAAGGCCATCTGGGGCACTCAGAGGAGTGTGGATCTGGTGAGGGCATTCGAGAGAGTTCCCGTGGGAGACCACTCACTCATTTCACTTCTCTTGGGGTGAGACGAGTCACTCCCGCTGGACTTTGCGGTCATCACAGATCGCCCTTTACGGATGAGCCGCTCTACATAGAGGAGCTGTACAGGAGTTGAGCCCCCCTATTGGCGATGATGATTTATGGGCTTACTTGGTTTCGTTCCGGATCAAGAAGGGGAATGGATATGAGTTAGGGGTGCTACATGGCACGATTCAGGGCGGAGCGGTGGACTACACTGTGGTAGATGATCCCATTGAGAGCCGGCTGAGAGCCGAGAGATTGGCTAGAGCTTTTGTATGGGTGGGCTTTTCCGACATGCTGTTCATTAACAGCGCATCTACTGCCTTGGTTTCACTGTTGGAGCTACTGAGAGCCTGGGATACTGTCGGGAATCTGTCCTGGGGGGAGGCAGGTTTAGCTGAGATGGCTACAGACTATGAGCTTGACTCTGTCGTCATCACGGAGCTTGACGACTACTATCGCACAGGGACCATAGCATACGAGGCACCTTCGGACGACCCTGATGATGAGCCAGAGGAGGCTGAGGATGATGACGAGGATGGAGATGAGGGAGAGGATGATGAAGAGGGTGATGGAGAGGATTCAGAGTAGCCCCCTTCCCCCTTAGACATTTATAGCTTTTTGGTTATTGTACCCCCTTTGGGAAAAACACATGTTATTTTTGCACATTTCTTAGACTTGGTCTATTTTGGTTTGAATGTACATTGCTAGCCTTTTCTCCTTTGCACACATTTATGAAATGATGTACGATAAATGGCTAGAACTGAGTGACTTGGATGAATTTTTGGCTTGAATATGAATGCATGAGTGTATATGGGGTAAATGAACCATTCCCTATGCATTTGAGAGGTGAATGGATGGTATTTGCAGCTTTTGACAAGTCGGGGAGTGCCCTGGGGAAAGCAGGAAGCTGCAGATTGCTGATGTCTGATGTGGCTAGTTATGTCGCACGACATAAGTAGCCAACTGGCCAGTTTTGTCGCGTGACATAAGTAGCCAAGACTGCACTTCTCTTACCTTTTGGCCTTGGACTGGAATTGCTGACACAGGTTGGAATTGGGTGACCAAATAGGTCACAAACCTGGTTTCCTTAGGACAATGGCAAAGAGATATTAGTCCCTCCCTATAAGGATGGAAACGGGGTGACCTAGGAGGTCAAACAACCAATCCTTCATAGGAAAGTGCCAAATCAAAAGAGGTGACCAATATGGTCAGGAAATTGGACTCTCATGAAAGGCTTACGCACCATTGGAGAGTGGAGAAAGAAAAAGTGACCAACGTGGTCGGATGGCTGAACCTTTATGAAAGGCTACCTACGTATCCCGGAGGAATCAAGCCTTGATCGTAGTTCAAACTTTACCTAGACAGTTAGGAACGATGTCTAGGATTTTCGACGTTTTGACAATTAGGAAACTGTTGCCTAGAGTTACCTCGTTATAACGGAAGTAACGAAGGCGCTTTTGGGAGAAAACGTTATCATTAGCAATTGGCACGTTACTTGAGCCTAGGGGTGATTTTTTTTCTGGGAACATGGTAGGGACTGGGTTTGGATATACATATGGAATGTATTTGGGAATTGTTTGAGACAGGTTTCAAACAGGTGGGGTTGTATCCCTTGGGTGCGGACTGAACTGTTGCTGTTGTCAACGTGGACGAGAATTCCTTCTTGGGCTGAGACTGGGTTTAAACCTCGGGTCTTGACTAAGGTCCTTTCTTAAACTCCGGCGCTGAAGCCGATCTTGTGAGGCTTTTACAACCAAGCGAGATGTTGGAGTGACCAAACCTTTCTTCTAGGGATGGATGTGACTTATCGGAGCCCCGTGCGAGGAAAAACTTTCGCAAAGCCCCAATATCTTACTAAAGCAAGGAAAGATCCTTTCATTTGGCAAAGCCCGGTTGAATGAGCGAGCGGCGAAGTGACTTGGCGAAGCCCCGGCCGGTGTTCTAACAAAATCCCAATCTGATTGGTACCGCGGAAATGATCCCGAGGTTGATCTTGGCCAAGACCGAATTCATCTAGGGACCTAGTGAAGAACTCGATGCGAACCCCAAAATGGCTAAAGAAGCCCCAAGTTTAAAGGAATGGCTTAGCAAAGTCCCGACTTGAAGAGTTTCGAGGCGGTCTAATGCGAATTGTAGCGAGAAGAGGAAAACCTATCCTTTTTCTTTTTTTTTTTATTTCTATTTTTTTAGTCAATCACCAACCTTAAGAAGATGTGAAAGAAAAGATTTTAGAAATGTATACATGCAGGGCATATTTTTCAAAAAGTGGGAATAGATCCCGATTTTTGTGTTATTTTGACGGCCTTATTCAATGTAGGCGCAAAAACTCGCTTTGGGTTTGACTCTTTTGAGAGAGTATAAGCGTAGAAGGGTTTGTAAAAGTGAATGGAAGCCCTGTGACGGAAAATCAGTGTTTAGCACTATTTTTCCTAAGATGTAGAAAGAGAAGACTTGTCAAGACATCTCGAAAACTTTGTTTTATTTACAATGATCACAAGATTGCTTAAAACCCTTTATTGATGTTCGGGTTATTCAACCATTAATCTCGATATGAACAAACATTCGATTAATCATGAGGAGAAAGTCAACCACCGCCGCGGATCAAGATTGGTTTGGTGTAAAAGAAAGGTTTGTGTACGGGGAGGTCATTGATGACCGGGTTTTCGGGATTTGACCGTGTCTCCATGGGAGAGGTCATTTGATGAGACCTGGTTTTCAGGGAATTTGGATATGTTTATGACCTGGACCATTCTTTGGTTGCCTACGTTCCCCTCGTTGTAAGGAGCTCAGTCGCCGTAGTTCGGCCTTGGCCTGACTGTTTTGGGAAATGGGATTTGTGGTTCCTTTAGTGAAAAGGCTAGGATGAGAAGATCTGGATGATGAGGCATGGGCCTCGGGATGATTCCTTGACCAAGTCATTCTTGGACGGCCGCTTCAATAGCTTTCGATTCTCGTCTTTCATTGGGGAGAAAGGACTTGCATATGCCTAAAGGCTTATGAAATGCTTCGCTTTTGCTTCGACCGCCCCATTGTTGTCGACAACTTTCATTTTTTTTTTTTTTTTTGAGCTTTGGTCTTGCTCGTCCGTCAAGCTTTGATTGGTAACGCCGGGTCCTTTGCCTCATTTTTCTTTTATTTTTATGTGCAACCCCGTTTTTTGCCTAGACCGCCCTTTTCTCGAGATTTTCGCCTAGCCGGGCATTACTCTTTTTGCACCAAGATTTCTTTTTTTTTTTTTTTTATATATATGTGCAACCCTGTTTTTTGCCTAGACGCCCTTTTCCGGGATTTTCGGTCTAGGCCGGGTATTACTCTTTTGCACTACACACATTTTTTTTCTTTTTCTTTTTTATTTTCTAGAGCACCCGAGACCAAGGCGAGCCCCCGCTTGAACATTCTTGATACCCTTGAAGTTCAGGCCAAGCCCCTAGGTTGTTGTCAACACGGGGTCAATCTTTCGAAGCCGAGTGGCTTTTTTGTCGTTCCTTGATGTTGTCGTCGTTGACTTGGTCAAGATGAAGGTGGACATGGTTTGGGAAAGTGTATGGCTCTGATGAAGGCCTTTTGTGGGGTAAGGAAAGTGTATGGCTTGATGGCATTAGTTGACTTTCTCACACCGATTAATCAGAACGTTAATTATTTCGAGAGATTGTTCGTTGAGCAATGCAAGTGATCATATAAAATAAAACCATTTCATTAAATGTAATGTAGGTGTGCAAATAATGTCTTAAGTCTAGCAAGAAAAGAAGAAGACTCTTTTATAGAAAATTGAAGATTTAATACAATGTCCGTAGAGGACTTAATTGAAAGGAAAAAATACTAGGACCTACGAAGATTGACTGAGAGACTATATTCCTCTTTTTTTTTAATCTTACTTAAGGATAAGTAGACCCTAGTCTAGCTACTCTTCACGGGTTGGACTGCCAGGGAGCTTGAGCTTTCCTTCGTAGATCAGCCACTGAATTTCTTTCTTCAGATCCACACACTTGTCTGTCACATGACCATAATGCTTGTGATACTCGCAGAACTTGGTCTTGTCAACTCTACTTGAGTTTCTTGGCTTATAGCTCTTGAGAGGTGTGAGAAGGCCTCGTTTAACCAAATCGTCGAAAACTTTGCTCATGGGCATCCCAAAATCATCAGGTTGACGTTTCTGACCTTGTATCTCCTGAATCGACCTCTTATCATAACTTTCTATTTTTGGCCAATGAAGATTCTCGAGCTTCCCGTCTTTTATCAACTTCTGGATCTCATGACTCAAATAGGTGCAATCATCCGTGTTGTGCCCATGGTATCGATGGAAAAGACAATGCTTGGACTCATCCAACCGAACATGGGGATTCACGGGTTTCCAATTCTCCGGTGGCTTTATCGGCTTTTCTTTCATTGACTTTTCCAAAGATCTTGCTTAAAGACATCTCCATGTTGTCAAAATGAAAGGAGCGGAGTTTTTTGGGGACCTTGTTGTTCTCGAAACCCGGGATTTCCATTGTCCAACCGGTTCCATTGTTGGATTTGGTGAAGGAGGCTACGACACTCTTTCCTTTGTGAAGAACCGTGCCGAGCCGGGTATGGTGGCTGCTTGGTGTTGGTGGCATTGGATTATGCTTGGTGGAGTCATCTCCTTGCCTGGTTCGACATCTTGGGTCAAGGGAGTATTGATACTCATCATGAGGTCAAGCTTCTCTTGCATCTGTTTCACTTGCTCTATCAACATTGCCACATAGGGGTCAACGGGGACTCTTGGGCTACGGAACCGGCAACGTGACTTGTAGTAGCGAATCGGCCCAATTTGGTCACTAAGTCCGGTAGGTAACGGCTGAAAACTCGGTTCATCCTTTGGCAACTCATGATCGCATTCGGCGGGTATAGGGGCTTGAACATAGCCACATATCTCAAAGCTGATTATGTGAGGTTGGAGCATAAACCGGCAGGTATTGCTTGAGGCCGAGGATAAGTGGGGTGAAGCCCAATCCGTTACGAGGAGCGAGGGCAATGGGGCCCTGATGAGATGGGATGTTGGAAAGGGCGAGGAGGAGGAGTGGTCCTTGGCAAGGGATCATATGTGGATGGAGGAAGGTATTGGTGTAGGATGGAAGGTCTTGGTTATAGGATGAAGGGACTGAAATCAGCATTTTCGAAGTCTCATCTTCGACTACCACCGGGAGAACCGTTCGACTCAAGCGTGACTGAACTCCATGACGACCAGTGCGTCAATAAGCATGGCTTGCTGTTCCTCATGAGCCTTATGGGCATTTTCCAAAGCCGGGGGCTAACTCTTCCTTCCTAACCATTCGATTTCCTGCACCCTCACTGTTTCTGTCAAATCTGCCATTCTAAATTCTGGCCGATGAAACGGACGATTCGACGAACTATCTGAGCTGAAATTTCCGACCGACAAGCCGCTGACCCGATATTCTCACCCACTTCTTTCGGCTGGGAAAGGGATAGATAAGGTTTAGACTCGGGGGTAGGCAAGGTTTAGACTCGGAGGTAAGTTTTAGGCACGGAGGTAAGTGTTTAGAAATTTGAAGGCTCAAGTAACATGCACTTATCGCTTAAATTTTGCTCAAAACACATTTTCTCCTAATCCTAATTGATCGAAAAAGATGAGACCTTGAAAGGTCAAGATTGAAAATTGGACCGTGAGGATCTTTGATTGGAGACTTGACCGTGAATGGTCGGGATTGCATTTGACCGCGAAAGGTCGAGATAGAAAATTGGAGATCGGACCGAGGAGGTCGCGATTAAGGATATGACCATGAAAGGTCGAGATGGAAAATCTGAAATCGGACCGAGGAGGTCTCGATTAGGGGTTTTGACCATGAAAGATCGAGATGGAAAGTCGGAGATCGGACCGAGGAGGTCTCGATTAGGGATTTGACCACGAAAGGTCGAGACGGAAAACCGGAGATCGGACCGAGGAGGTCTCGATTAGGGTTTGACCATGAAAGGTCGGAATAGAAAATCGAAAATCGGACCGAGGAGGTCTCGATTAGGGATATCAGAGATAGGAAAATGCAATTATGATTACATTAATTGTTCAAATTTACTTAAAACAATGTCTTTTATTTATTTCTATTTGGTTGGAAAAGGGGGTTTGCCCTTCTTTTCGCAACTACTCTAGATCCCGGATCGAGTGGGTTCCGTCACTACGTCTATAAGCCCCTCGTATTCCACCCGTATTTCGACCTCCCGGGGTGGGCGGCCCGGGCGAGGGTCCTATAGGGCACGCGGATCCCACCGACCGAGAGTAAAGAACGCTCCTAACGGGTCTAGCGGGTCCTAGGACCTTTCAACGCACGAGCAATGCGGATTATAGTCAAGGCAATCACGGAAAGTCTCGTCTCCTCTCGCCTTGACGGAGTTTTGGCGAGTTTCGCTTGAGCGAATGACGTTTTGACTTTTGGTAATGTCCGAGAGAATAATAGGCATGGGTCGGGCGGTAAAAGCGGATGACACGGTGTCACATTGAACCGTTGCATACGCGGTGGCGTGAGTCGGAATCGAAGTCAATGCCGGTCAAGATCTTGCCGGTTTTTCCTTATCGAAATTTTGGCGAGCCGCTTGAGCGAAAGATCTTTTGATTTTTGGCAAAGACTCGGTCTTGACTCTTACGCATTCGTGCGGGTCAAGGTCAATAGTCAATGCCTGAGTCAAGATCCCACCGATTTTTCCTTGCCTGAATTTCGCTTGGGCGAAAATCTTGGCTTAGTTTATGAGCTAAGGCTTGACCTTTACGTGGGTATGCAAGCAGGCTATATGACACGGACTAGACCAAAAACCAACCAAAAGTCACGGTTTTGAAACGTGTGACACCTGACCGTGCATTGGTCGACACTTTGCTTGCCCATGGGAGGTTGGGATGATTCCGTGCGCGCCGGAGCATCGTAAGGTCAGTCTGGCAGTGGAACCACCCTCGGGTTTGAGGGACGTGCGTGCAAAAGTGTACAGGATATATCAGGTGCGCGTAGTGTGCGGTCTCCTAAAATTGTTCCTTTTTGAGTTAAAACAGAGATTTTCATAAATGTGTTTTAAAGGAATGATTTTCGGGACGGGGAAAATGCAACACATAAGCACGTAAATTTTAAGGAGCCCGTCGATGGAGGTGAATAGCCCCAAGCCGCTAGGACTGCAGATTAACCATGATTTTCTGGTGGAATTGCCACCGAGGTCGTATGGTCGAATCCTATGAGGATTAGCCGTACGACCGCATGGATCAATTTTCCAGTTCCACTCCTTTTGCTATTTTGGGTTGTTTCCCGTTCAAAGTATGCACGATTCCAAGATGCAACTGATGCAATGCATGGTAAAAGAAAGCAAGCACGATTAATGAAATCGGCGATGGGAGTCTAACCCGCTCAAAGGGAAAAGCTTTTTGTATTTTTTTAATTATTTTTTTCGAAAAGGGGATGCGGGTACGTGGGATTGTTAAACCACCTTGTTATCCCAAGCCCGGGTTAGGGAGCGATACAGAAGGGTAAGTGGGGTCCACCTATATACCAAGTATCGACTTTTGTTTTTGAAAATAAAGCTTTTCTCCTTTGGGTTTCCCCAGCGGAGTCGCCAAACTGTGAATGTGTGCCCAAAATTTTGTTTCATTGGAATTCACGCGAGTTTGAAGACATCCGAGTTATTTGAAAAACGGAGTCGCCACGCCATTTTGATTACCTCAAAACTTTGAAAAAAAGGTTTTATGGGTTCGGAGGTTAAGTTACCCCTTGGGAAGAACGTTTGGCGTTCACCCAAAGTGCCTTGCCGGAGCAAGTCTCCCTAGATTTCATTAATCGTGTTTGCTTGCGTGCTTTCTTTGTGTGCATGTGTTTGAAAATAAGGGGGGGGGGAATGTCCCAAGTTGTCTTCCGGACGTACAAACCATTTGTTGGTTGTCGCTCGGGATTCCTTGGAATTTATGTATTTGGGATTATGATCCCGTCCTCATCTTATGACTTATGATCATCGCATTTTAAACCTCGGGACCCTCGGGACTTGCGTGATCGAGAGAATGACTCTCTTTTGGGTCAAAGATGAGGTTCTTTTAGGAAGGAATTTCCTTAGCCCATCAATCCTACGCTTTAAGACGGTCGAGCTCGTATAGAGGCTTCATACTCATTCTTAAGCGATAATCGGAGATAGAGGGTTCAAGGTTATCCTTTTCCTAAAGAAATCATGAACCTTTAATGGAAGGAACGATGCAAAGATGAGAACTTTTACACCGGTCCGTTCCAAGGTTGGGGGAAAGGGGAAATGCATGATAAAAAAATGACTCTTTAATGAAAAGATGACATTTTTAGGTTGCAAATGATGCTTTTTGATTTAAAGAAATGATCTTTATGCAAATGATGCATAAAGATTTGATTTTTATGCAAATGATGCATTGAAAAAAGGGGGTTTTGATGCAAAGGATGCATTTTTATTGAAAAGATTTGATCTTTGTATGCAAATGATGCATAAAGATAACATTTTTATTGGAAAATAGGGATTTTAGGTGCAAAGGATGCACCTTTATGAAAAAGACTACATTTTTATGACAAATGAGGTCTTAATGCATGCAAAGGGGAAGGGGATGATAAAGATGTGATCTTTAAGCTACCAAGTCCCAAGCAATATAAAGACAATGCAATGAGCAATTTATAAAGCAATTAGGATGCAAGGATAGGGCGTGCGAGGTTACCAATGACTTCCTTTGCTTCTCGGGACGGAGCTAGGAGGAGAGGTCGATCTTTGGTCTTCAAGGAGGAGGGATGTAGCTTCTTGGCCTTCCTTCTTCTTCTTCTTGAATTCCAAGCCAGCTTTCTTCACGTCTTTCAGAGTGGATTGAGTATTTTCTCATATATTGTGTGTGTAAAATGGGTAGAGGAGGGCTCTATTTATAGGCGATGCGGATAAGGCTAATGAAGCCGTGCGGTCGAGGCGGCGAGCTAATGCGTGCCGTGCGGGCTTATCCATTGTGACTCAGCATTCTAGAACCATGCAAGGTGGCATTATTCTAGAACCTTCCCTCCTAATTAAGAAAAACGTGTTTCTTAATTAGGAAGGATTCCCTTCAGCCTTTATTTAATTAAAAACAGTTCCGGAATGTTTCCGGAACACTAGGAAGGTCTGGGGAATTACCGGAAAACTTACCGAAATTGCCGGGAAATTTAACCGGAAGGCATGAGCCAGATTTGGGTACTTACAGAAGAGTAAGAGCTTCTTTTAGGTTTTTTGGGTTTATAAATTCGGGATTAAAATATTTAGGATTTGGCATACGAGCAGTAGAGGGACATAAATTAGGAGTTGAAGAAGCTTGAATTTGTCTAACCTTTTTCCGAACGAGATTTAGTGTTTGTCTAACCTTGTCCGACTATAAGTCTCGTTCGGAAAAGCGACAAGTCCATTAGTCTTCATTTCATATGCAGTCCATAGAGGCCAAGTTGGGAATTCGGCAGCTCATGCTAGAAATGAAGAAAAAAAAGTACGATACTCCCAACGTCCCATGGTAAGTACTGTCATCACAGTTGACTCGCCAAATATTTCAGGAATGTGCTTTATTTATTTGCACATTGCTTTTATCATAGAAAAATTGCACTAAAACTATCTATAGTATAAATGGTAGTGGTGTGCTACAGTTGAATGAATAGTTCCAATGACCGAATTTCCCATTTTGCCCTTAAAATTTATTTTTTTTTAAATTAAAAAAAAAAAAAAAACGTGTCCTCGGACACGGGCTTATTCTAGTTTCTTTATATATAAACACTATACTATACTCCCTCCGTCCATTTACATACTTCACACTTTCTATTTTGGGCGTCCACTTACTTAGTTCACACTTTGTTTCTTTCCTAAAATGGAAACTTTATATTATTAAAATATTAACCTTACCCCACTATAATTTACTATTTCCTCCACTCATTCTCTCTCCTACATTATTTTAATACTCACAACACCATTATAATTTACTATTCCCTCCACTCATTCTCTCTCCTATTTTACTTTCACACTCACAACACTTTCAATATAATACTCCCTTCTTAATAAACGTGTAAACAGTAACCGTGAACTATGTAAATGATCGGAGAAAATACTTATTTTTTAGACATACCAAAAAGGAAAGTGTGACACTTAATACGGGGGAGTACTGAGAATCATAAAAGAGAAAGTAACTAATTACTTATTGATTTCCTCGAGCACATGATTCATTGTAAAGAAGTCAAATTAAAGTTCTGTACATGATAGGAACATGGTGGTCTAGTAGAAATATGCATACACAAAGAAATATACACACATACTCCCTCCGTCCCACTATACTAGACACCCAAGGGGTGGGTTCAAAAACCAAGGAAAAAGAATAAAATAAAAAAAATGTGTGGTGGAAAATGAAGAGAGAGAATGAGTGGGGTAAATAGTAGTGTTGGTTGAATAAATGTGTGGTAGAAAATGAAGAGAGAGAATGAGTGGTGGGGTAGAGTGAATATAAAAATATAAAAACTTGGTTATTTTTGGAAGGTGTCAAGTATAGTGGGACGGCCCAAAATGGAAAGAAGTGTCAAGTATAGTGGGACGGAGGGAGTATACTATATATATATATATATATATATATATATATATATATATATATATATATATATATATATATATATATATATATATATATATATATATATATATATATACTCCCTCTGTCCCATAAAACATTACTCCTTTTACTATTTTGGGCGTCCCACTTTAAAGTCCCACTTTCCTAAAAAGAAATTTTTTTAATACTTCTCTATTCATGGGATCCACTTGTCATACTCACAACACTTTTCAAATTTACTATTTTCTCCACTCATTCTCTCTCCTTCCACTCACAACACCTACTTTAATAACATTATTCATTATTTTCCGTTCTCAACAGTAAAAGAGTAAAGAATTCCGGGACGGAGGGAGTATATATATATATATATATATATATATATATATATATATATATATAAAGAGAGAGAGAGAGAGAGAGAGAGAGAGAGAGAGAGAGGGATAACTCATGCACATCTCACACAAAATAGCTGGATAGGTATGGGTATTAAAATTAATTAACAAACTAAAGGGTAGTCCATTAATGGATCAAAAAGTTAATCTATCCAAAAGTGTTGCAAAAGCTTGCGGAAAACAGTGGGCAGATTAACTATTATTTCAAGTTGTTCTCTGTAGCTTAGTTAGTTAAGTTGGTTATGTTATGAATTTGGTGTTTCCCCGTTGCAATCTAGACAAAGAATCAATAAACCCACACACACAATATCACAAGAAACACACACACAAGAACACAAGAGTTGTTTACCCGGTTCATTCACCAACTCGTGAACTACGTCCGGGGGCAATTGCCAAACCAATATGTTATTAGACTCCTTCTAATATGTTGCTACACAACTACAATATGTTCTAGGCCGAAATTATGCTTATATAGTTATACAAGCCCTAACTCAGTTTAAGAAGAGATACAATCAAATTAGGAAACAAATCAAATCTGCAGCACAAAGATCGGGCGCAGCGCGGCCGCCCTCAGCACCTGCGCGGTCGCGCACATGGGCAGAACCAATTTCCCCCCGATCGTAGCTTCAGCGCGGTCGTCCTCTACCAAGCGCGGCCGCCCTCGTCAACAGAAGTACCTCCGAGATTTTCCTCCTTCGATCTCACCACCTCCTCCGACTTAGGCTCCTCCTCTTCCTTGTAGTTTAGGATCCAATCCCAACAATCTTCCACCGGAGACTAAACTAACAAACATAAAATCACCCATCAACTCCCACCACGGAGTAAAGACCTTCGAACACATTTCCCCCTCCATATTGGCTTGACACTACCTCTCCTCTCCTCAAGTAATAAGGCGAGTTGAAACCAAGCGACGTTTCAACCTCTCCGTGTTAGATGATTCTTGCCTCCCCAAATCAACTTCTACCTTGATTTCTCCCCGCAAGTCTAACTTCGCCTTCTCCCTCCAGACCCACCTTCCTCGCAATGCTTCCCCTTGAAACTTGGACACACCTTGTTTCTTGCATCGTCTGTTTTTGATCTGATTCCGCTCTCTGTTAGGGCACTTGGACTTCCACACCACGTTGATCAACTTTGTGTCCCCCCCAACATACCGTTTCTTGATGTCTCCCCTTTTTACACTAACAGGCCAGTTCTTTAGCCTCTTGCTGCCACCGGAACGAAAAGCGACATTGTAGGTAGAGTACAACATCTTCCCCTTAACCCCATGAGCCAACACCTTAGCCCCTTTCGTGACTTCCCAAGACCCACCAATGAAAGAAACACCATACCCTTCACTGTCAAGTTGTCCCACAGAAATCACTCTCCTCCTCAAATCCGGAAAGCATCACGTTGTGTAGTTGTAAAACAGCCCCATTAGGTGTCTTCATCATCACATCCCCCTTACCTTTGACCTTCAATGGCTGACCGTCACCAAGATAGACAACCCCAAAGTCTCCAGTTTTGTACCGCTTCATTGATTCTGCATCCCCACTAGCATGACAAGAAGCTCCAGAATCCAACACCCAATCTTCACCCGACTGCTCCTCTCCTAGGATTAATACATCTCCACCATCATCCACCACGTGTGCACCACCATCTTTTCCCGGACAGTCATAACTGATATGCCCCAATTCACCACAATTGTAGCACTTGACCTTTTTCCCCTTTTTCGGTCCTCCCCTTTTTCTCTCCACCCTAAGTGCAGCCCCATCTACGGAAGATTCTCCCCTTTTCTCTTTCCTTCGCAACTCCTCTTGAAGGATGAGATCTCTAACCTCCGTATACACCAATCTTTGTTTTCGACGTACTAATCGTTGTGACAGTAACCTCCCAACTATCAGGCAATGACTTTAGTAGAAAACAAGCTTGCACTTCATCGGAGAAAGTAATATCAACACTTTTCAATTGATCCACCATACCTTTGAAATTGCCGATATGACTTGCCGCTGTCTGCCCCTCTGACATCTTCGCATTCGCAAACCTCTTTATCAAATGCACCTTATTGATATTCGACGGCTTCTCATACATGTCTGACAGCGTTTGTAGCAACTCCACCGTTGTCTTGGCCTCCATAGCGTTCCGTGCAACGTCGTCGGTTAGGGCACTTCTTACCGCTCCTAACGCCTTCCGATCCAACGTCTCCCAATCCCCTTGTGACATGCCTTCGGGCTTCTCCTTCAAGGGTCCATGAAGATCCTTACAATAAAGGTAGTCTTCAATCCTTGTCCTCCAAAACGTGAAATTCACACCGTTGAATTTCTCGATTGAGTTCTTCATCTGACTGCTTCACCAAAATCCCCAAGAATGCGATTCAAAAAATCAACTAATGAAACTTTGAATCCTCCGAATCAAAGCTCTGATACCAGTTGTTGTGAATTTGGTGCTTCCCCGTTGCAATCTAGACAAAGAATCAATAAACCCACACACACAATATCACAAGAAACACACACACAAGAACACAAGAGTTGTTTACCCGGTTCATTCACCAACTCGTGAACTACGTCCGGGGGCAATTGCCAAGCCAATATGTTATTAGACTCCTTCTAATATGTTGCTACACAACTACAATATGTTCTAGGCTGAAATTATGCTTATATAGTTATACAAGGAAGCCCTAACTCAGTTTAAGAAGAGATACAGTCGAATTAGGAAACAAATCAAATCTGCAGCACAAAGATTGGGCGCAGCGCGGCCGCCCTCAGCACCTGCGCGGTCGCGCACATGGGCAGAACCAATTTCCCCCCGATCGTAGCTTCAGCGCGGTCGCCCTCTACCAAGCGCGGCCGCCCTCGTCAACAGAAGTACCTCCGAGATTTTCCTCCTTCGATCTCACCACCTCCTCTGACTTAGGCTCCTCCTCTTCCTTGTAGTTTAGGATCCAATCCCAACAGGTTAACTGATATACAACCACATAAAATTCATGATTGATGAGTGCATGCACATGTTAATTGACCCCAACTCATTTTGTAAAGTGCCGGAGTCAGAAAATTTTGAAAAGGGGGCAAAATCATTTTCACTTATTAAAAGGGGAAAAAACAAAATTTAGTACATTTTTTCTTTACACAAAGGGAGACAAGTTTCAATAAATTTCATAAAAACCCATAAATTCTTGAAACATATGCCCTAGTAATTTTTTTACTTAATAAATGGGGTCATCACCCCCATAAGACCTTTACTGGCTCTGCCAATTTGGGTCTCAGACTTTGTTGATGTAATATCCAGCTCTGCCTGGATAATGACTTCTTATAAGCAAGTGGGACTTCTAAACTCCGCGATCAGATCTTCAAGAGATAATGATTTGATAAATAAATAATAAAAATAAACATCCAAAATGAGTTAAGCCATGTGAGCTCCATGTCCGTCCATATCAACTGTTGAAGTTTATCTTTAGCTAAAAATCTACAAGAATAATTCAGATCATGTACCAAAAGGTCATTTTGCAGTTTACGTAGGAGAAATTCAGAGGAAGCGATTCGTAGTTCCATTATGTTATCTGAATCATCCTTTGTTCCAAGAATTGCTGAGGCAATCAGCTGTGGAAGAATTTGGTTTGATCCAATGGGTGCTTTAACTGTTCCTTGCAAACAAGAAGTCTTTATGAATTTAACTTCAAGATTACATAGTTCATGAGATAAGTCGAGAAAGAAAGTAGAAAGACGACTTTAGGTGCACAATTTTTGTAAGAGACTAAGCTAGTTCTCCTCCCCCCCCTCTCTCTCTCTCTCTTTCGCACCACTATGAGTTGTGTGAAGAGCAGCTAGGCATAATTGTGCATGCTCCTAGCTAGGAACTATATGTAAGATTTCTCGTGTATTTTTTTACTGATTATGAGAAATACTTCTTCCTCTATCGGGATATCTTCTAATCATGTTGGCTTTTGCTAATGATTCTCATGCATAAAGGACTCATTCATCATTCAGCAAATGGAATGTTAACCGTTTCATCTAAATGCATGAAAATACATATCATTGCATGTTGCTATACTAGCAAGCAGGAATTTTATATGAAAAAAAGAAGGGGGAAATGAATTATCATTATCTCTCTCTCTCTCTCTCTCTCTCTCTCTCACACACACACAACTATATATGTGGAATGATCTATATATGCAGAGAGGTAGAGAGCCAATGACAGAACACGCGGAATTGTTCCCTGATATAAAGCCAATTAAAGATTTCATTAAGATGTCCAATACCTGCAGGGCATATGCAGTTGCATTTTCTACCAGAAACCATGGGCTTAGCTTTTTGTCAATAATTGTTTCTTGAAGAGACACAAAAACAAGTTGGAATGTGGGATCAGATCTTAAATCCCTGGGTGTGACAACACAAGGAGACTGAATGATTGTAGGGTATAAATTGGTCCTACCAATTGCCATGCATTTCATTGCAATTTTGGCTTCATATACTTTTTATGTCCCAAAATAAATGCCGCATTCCACTTGTCAATATTTTCAAGAAATATGCTTTAGCTGTTATATACATACATACATACATATATATATATATATATATATATATATATATATATATATATATATATATATATATATATATATATATATATATATATATATATATATATATATATATATATATATATACATATGTTAGGACCTAACTTTGATCAATGTCATAGTTAGTTGGTTTTGATAAAGAAATATATAGAACAGGGGTTATATCAAAAGATGAAATGCATCGGTAATGGTCCTTCACTCGATAGGCGTGAGTCCGACAGTTATGATTACGCTTTATACATTGGTTACAATCAATCAATTACATGAATCATATTCCTTCTCTAAGCTATCAAGATCATCAAGTGTATCTCAATCCTTATTAAAGATCATCTCTGATAGCTAAGCCTTGTTATGATCTGACAGCTATGGCTTCAGTCCTTCAGACAGCCATTACTCTGTCTCATACTTTGATGCCAAAATATCAACCAAGATGGATCCTGTATCTTCACAGCTATCAAGTTCACCATTGAAGACCATTGAAGACCTTCTGGAAGCCTACAACTCAAACCAGCTCATGAAGACCTGCAAGTGGACAAGTGGGGCAAAGACCAGTCAAAGACTCATTAATGAAGCTGCAACAGTCATATTCCAACGGCTACATTGAAGGCTATAAATAGAAGAGTTCAGCCTCTGCACAATATACCTTGAAAAACTCTCTTTTTCACAATCCAAAAACCTTTCCCTTACACCTTTACACACCTCCTGTAATCCAAACCTTACACACCAATCCCTACCCTTCAAACACTGTTCCAAACCCAAACCTTCACCCTTCAACCCCTGTTTCTTCAACAACAAACCTTAGTGTGTTAATTCACAACATCAAATCTTGAGACTGTACTTCAAGTTGAAAAAGCACTTAAGACTGTACTTTAAGTGTATGATTGTAAACACCTAAGACTGTACTTTAGGTGTATAAGTATTTTTGTAAACACTCAAGACTGTACTTTGAGTGTATTTGTTTTGTAAATCTTGAGACTGTACTTCAAGTTGTAAAAATACTTAAGATTGTATTTTAAGTGTATCCCTAGTTGACTGTACTAATTAGGAAGAGGAAGTTCAAGGAACTTGCCTAATCAATCTTTATAATTTTTGTTGATTAAGATTATAATAAATTGATCTCACTTGTCAGTTGACAGTGGGGGTGGATGTAGGAGGAGTGAACTCTGAACCACTTTAAATCTTGTTGTGTTATTACCTTTTCTGCAAACACATTCACACACTTGTATTATTTCATTGTGTTCATTGTCCTATCATTATTTCAAGCCTTACTTATTCCGCTGCACAACTCAACAAATATCTGACAGCTAAGACAAACCATAGCTGTCTGATCATTTGCATATCAAACAAGGGCCTTTCAATTGGTATCAGAGCTTTTCTTCACATTCAAAAGTCTAACAACTTGTGAAGGATCCTCTTCAAACCCACCATGCCTCAACCAAGGAGAAATAATGAGAAAGACATCCCACACATTGACGACTGTGGATCTTTTGAGATCTATGCATCAAAAATAAAAATATACCTTGATGCAAACAGTATATGGAACTGGTATGTTCTAAATAATGAAGTGTCCCACCCAACTCAAATAGATACCAATGGAGGAACTAGTACGACGAAATCCCCAGAAGCCTGGTCTGAATCTGAAAAGCAATTAATCAGTGCAAATTTAAAAGTCAAAAACATTCTTCAAAAGAGTGTAAATGACTCACTAGCACAAGAAATTGCTAAGGAACCAAATGCCAGATCATCATGGGCTCTCATTCAAACTAAGTTCACTAAACACACCAGTGTCAGGACGCAAAATTTGTATAACTTACTTAGGCAATTAGACAACTTCAAGTTCTATCCTGGAGAAAAAGTGAGTATTGCTCAACCAAGGTTTGAAAACCTTGTTAGATCTATTGCTGACCATGGAAAAACCTTTGAACAGCAAGATCTCTGCCTCAAGATATATTCCAATCTTCCACAAGAATATGAAAAGGTAGCATTACCTATCAGAGAAAGATCTGAATGGAACACAATGACAGTTGAACAGTATTTTGGAAAGCTTGAAGCTTATGAACTGGAAGGTATGATAAAAATTCAACCAGTTCCTACCATTTCACAAACTTTAGCTTTAACTGCTCAAGAAACTGCCCACAAACCAATCACTCACCAAGACATTGAGACCATTGTCAACAATGCCCTTCAAAAGATAAACACCACTCCAAACCCGTCGCAAATGATCTCTCAAGAAGACATTCCAAGTCTCATATCCATGGTCATCGTTTAAATGCCATGAAATTTCAAAAGAAATCTTTTGACAAAAAGTACAATCCTTCCACATCTAATGCTCAACAAGACAGCCTACAAGAAGACAAGTTGATTGCTTTAACTGTGGAAAGCAAGGACATTACTCATCCGATTGTCCCGAACCAAGGAAACCTAGGGAAAATCGTACATGCTAAGAGATTGACCTACTCAAAAGAGATCATTCACAATTCCTGTGTGCAATCGCTTCAACCGCTCCAAAAATAAAAATGACAAAAACAAGGAGCAAGTTATGATAGCCGATTCATCAAAATTCAGTGATGAAGAATATGAGTCCAGTGATGACTCTGACAATGAAGGAGAGGAGGCCATGCTATGCTTTATAGCTGAAGATGATGAAGAGTCAGACAATAAGGAAGAAATAGAAGCACTTACTGCTGCAGAAGAACTAAAAGAGGTACATGATTTTAACTCTTTAATTATTGATGGTTTCAAACAATTAGTTTGCACTCTTTTAATTCAAACCAAGAAACAAAAAACTAGCTTTGCTTCACTGGTCAATGAGAACCTTTCCCAATCCTCAACCATAGACACCCTCACAAAAACCAATTCTGAGCTTGAGAAAGCCTGTCAAGGGCTAAGAGAACAATGCTTCATACTTGAAAAACAAAACATGGATCTGACAGAGACATCCAGTACTCAAGAAAACTGTCAAAGACTCATAAATCTTGAAAAAGAGAATGATGCTCTTAAAAAGAAAATAGATTCATGCAACAAGACAGGCAAAGCATTATCCCTTTTCACCTACAACCAAAGACATCCTAGTGACAAAACAGGGATTGGTGCTGACAATCCTACACTAAAGATGTACACTCCTCCCACTGGTGAAAGGGCCATTGAAAAAATGGTTCTAGAAAGCCTAAGCTCTGGCAGCTATCAAGCTCAAACCTATCCTGTTCAAACCAAGGGGAAATCAAAGGAAATCTTGTTTGGTCCTAGTCATTCAAAGGAAGGACCAAGTAAAATTCAAGGAAGCAAGTATATTTGGGTTCAAAAAGGGGCCAATATACAGGAAGAAATTAAGCTGCAAAAATGTGCTAGTCAGCCAAGGCCTGACAGACTGCCAAGGCCTGACAGACAGCCAAAATCTTCCAAACAACAAAGAACCCCAAGGCAACAAAGATTCTATAACAAACATAGATACACCAAACAACAAAAACCTCAATGGCAATACTCAAATGGAAGAAGTCATGCAAATCAAGATGATTCCCCCAGATCATCCTATCCAAATACCTTTCAGTTTCAACCCCAATATAACAACCCAAACCACTTCTTCAATCCATCCCAATCCACTGTCCTTACACCTTACATGATGCAAATCATGTCATATTACAATACCCTAAACCAGTTCTTCAGAAAAAGATCAATGAACAAAGCTAGGGTACCAAAGAAAAACTAATCCTTTGGACCCAAAAGAATAAAAAGGGTACCATAAATTTTACTTTTTGTTTGCGGTACCCAGGAAAGGACTCGGTATTTAGATAGTGGTTGTAGTAGACATATGACCTTCAATAAAGACCGGTTGCAACAATATATCCCTAAAAATGGTCCAAATGTAACCTTTGGTGACAATTCCCAAGCTAAGGTCAAAGGATCAGGAAATCTTATTACTAAAGATATCATTTTTACAAATGTGTCTTATGTAGAGGGTCTCAAACACAATTTGATTAGCATAAGTCAAATCTGTGATAAGGGATATCATGTTGTTTGCACTAAGAATCAATGTACTGTTAAAGACAAAAGCAATAAAGTCATTCTGACTGGATCAAGAAAAGGAAATCTCTACTGCTTAAACCTAGAGATTGTGGAATCCTCAAATGCTCACTGCCTTCTATCTTTTAGTCAATCTGATATGTCATGGCTATGGCACAAAAGATTGGCTCACCTTAACCATAAAACCATCTCCAAGCTTGCAATTTCAAATCTAGTCAGAGGCCTTCCAAAAATCCCATTCAAGAAGGACAAACTTTGCAAAGCATGCCAATGTGGGAAGCAAAAGAGATCTTCATTCAAGCCCAAGACCAGATTGGACACCTCAAGACCTATTGAACTACTTCATATGGATCTTTTTGAACCCATAAGAACTAGATCTTTAGGAGGAAAAAGATACTCCCTAGTTGTGGTTGATGACTACACAAGATTCACTTGGATCATTCTTCTTGAATCCAAAAGTGACACCCTTAGCTGTCTAACAAAACTGTTCAATAAAATTCAAAATCAAAAAGGGACATCCATCATCAAGATCAGATCTGATCATGGAAAGGAATTTGAGAACACAGGAGTAGAAGAATATTGTGACTGCAAAGGTATTGATCATAATTTTTCAGCCCAAGAACACCCCAACAAAATGGTGTTGCTGAAAGGAAAAATAGGACAATTTGTGAGGCAGCAAGAACAATGCTGTCAGAACACAATCTCCCAAAGTATTTTAGGGGTGAAGCTGTCACTAATGCTGTGTATGTTCAAAACAAGACACTAATCAACAAATTCCATAAGAAGACTCCATATGAATTATGGAATGATAAAGTCCTTACCATTTCCTACTTTCATAGTTTTGGAAGTAGATGCTTCATTCACAATAATGGCAAGAACAATTTGGACAAATTTGACTCCAAAAGTGATGAAGGAATCTTTCTTGGGTATTCTAATACAAGCAAAGCTTATAGAGTTTACAACAAAAGAAGACTTGTAGTGGAAGAATCAATTCATGTTGACTTTGATGAAAATAATGGTCAAAGTGTGACTGAATTGTGTGATTTTGATGAAGTTTTAGGAAACCCAGATAATCTCCCTGAAGCATCTCCTATTCTTGATTCAACTGTACTCCATCATGAACAAGATTCATCAAATCTTCCATACATGGTACCAAGAAATTCATCCGACAAACCTATCCCGTGCCGCATACCATCATCTCTCTAACAGCGATGAACCTTTTCATTCTCATCATCAACCAATCCAGCCAACCAAGTCAATAGCAAACATTCCCACAACCAATCCAATTGATGAGGAAGAAAATACTAAATTAAATGGTCATCCCTTGACTGACATCTCTCAAAATTCTTCCTTAGCTGACAGCCAACCCTTAGCCGATGACCATCCAAATTCTTCAAGTAATCCATCTACTAGCCACCTTCCATCCCCATCCAATAATCCTCTTTCTCCTCCCAAAACCAATGCTAAATCCACCATTACTCATATCATTCCACCCAATAAATATTTTTTCATCAGCCTTCAAATTGACAAAACACCAGTTCCAGACAACATTCCTTTTATCATGAGTGCATTCATATCCCAATTGGAACCAAAGAAAATAAATGAAGCACTCCAAGATGCTGACTGGATAGAAGCTATGGAGGAAGAATTAGAACAGTTTGAAAGGAACAAAGTATGGCAACTTGTTCCTAAACCAAGAAATCAAACTGTTATTGGAACAAGGTGGGTTTTCAGAAATAAAATGAATGAGGAAGGGACTATCATCAGAAATAAAGCCCGATTGGTAGCTCAAGGGTACAGGCAAGAAGAAGCCATTGATTATGATGAAACAATTGCCCCTGTTTCCAGACTGGAAGCTATCAGACTATTCCTTGCTTTTGCATCATCCAAAAAGATGAAAGTCTATCAAATGGATGTCAAAAGTGCTTTTCTTAATGGAATATTAAAAGAAAAGGTCTATGTCTCACAACCCCCTGGCTTTGAGCACCCTAAGTTCCCTGACCATGTATTTAAGCTTGATAAAGCTCTATATGGACTCAAGCAAGCACCAAGGGCATGGTATGAAACCCTGTCAAAATTCTTACTTGGCAAAGGATTTACCAAAGGCCATATTGATAATACCCTGTTTATCAAGAAATATGGTGAAGATACCTTGCTCATTCAAGTCTATGTTGATGACATAATTTTTGGATCTTCAAATGAGTCACTCTGCCTAGAATTTGGAAAAACCATGCAAGAACAATTTGAAATGAGCATGATTGGTGAGCTCACCTTCTTCTTGGGACTTCAGGTGAAACAGTCCAGTGCAGGCACATTCATAAATCAGGCTAAATATACAAGAGACATGATCAAGAAATTTGACATGCAAAATGCCTCTCCTGCAAAAACTCCTCTCTCAACCTCCACCAAACTTCATGCTGACATTGATGGCCCAAGTGTTAATCAAACACTCTATAGAAGTTACATTGGATCCCTACTATATGTAACTGCATCTAGGCCATATATCATGTTCAAGTGTGCCTTTGTGCAAGATTTCAAGCAAATCCAAAAGAATCACATATGGCAATTGCCAAAAGGATTCTTAGGTATATAAAGTGGAACTCCAGATTATGGATTATGGTATCCATGTGAAGCTCCTTTATTCCTAATTGGATTCACGTATTCGCACTATGCCGGATGCAATTTGGATAGAAAATCCACAAGTGGTAGCCTGTCGCTCGGGTTCAAGAATAATTTCTTGGTCCAAAGAAACAAACCTCGCTTGCTACTTCTACGTGAAAGCCTGAATATGTGGCTGCAGGACATTGTTGTTCTCAAATTTTATATCTCAAAAGTCAACTTCAAGACTTTGGAATTGTTGTAGACAATGTTCCTATTCTGTGTGACAACTCAAGCACCATTGCAATGACTGAGAATCCTGTACAACATTCAAAAATTAAACACATTGAAGTCAGACACCACTTTATTAGAGACCATGTTGAAAAAGGTCATATATGTCTTAATAAAGTTGGAACAGAGGACAATGTTGCTGATATTCTTACAAAAACAATGGATAAAAAAAGATTTGAGCTTTTAAGAGCTATGCTTGGAATGATAAACTTGCCAAAATAAAAAGTTTTTTTTTTCATTAATAAAAGGGGGCATACAGATAGAGTAATGCTGTCACAAGTGAAGCCTGACAACTATCCCCTCAAAATATTCCTGATAGCCATCTATTGACAGCTATTTATGCAAAAGACAAGGAAAAACAAAAAAACATACATAAAACAACACACAAAAACTCCCTTAAACACAAATAACATCCAGATCCAACTCCTCTTCAAATCTTCTCACCTCAGCTGTCAGACATTCCTAAGAAATGTCACTGTCTCTCCAGATCCACCACATGCACTCATTCCTCCACATCTGGCCTCCTGAGTAGACTGCAAGGTCTGATGATACCTTTGCAACCATACTGGATGCCTCTCAAGAAAGGGATCAATTGAAGTAACTGAATACTGAAGAGAAGGACTAGCTCTTCTTGGCCACCATTCTTCTACAACATCATAAGGTTGAAGCAAACCTTCTAGTGGTGTCATAAAGCTGAAATCTCCAGAATAAAAACCATTTCCAACTCTAGACTCATCTCTCTCCACAACTGGAACTCTGACAGGGCTAAAACAACCTATAAACTGGTTGAAAAGATGTGATATAGTTGAGGAAGGAATACATGTACTCCAACAAAGTTATCACCTCTACCCTCCAACAAACCAACCCCAGGAGAAAGTGAATCCCTCGTCGCGATGTGTACGCTCTCTCAAAGCTCAACCTTTTGCTTGATAGCTAAGCCCCTCTCAATAGCTGTCTGAGCCCTATCCTGCCCAACCAATTCTCCTAGTGTATAAACCCTCTCTGCCTTACCTTTTACCTTGCTAGACTCACCCTGATCAACCCTAATATTTTTCCCAAAAAGCCTTATCCCTTCTCCATCTCTACGATCAACCTTCTCTCTGACAGCTATCTCTTTGGTACCATAATCCTGCTCTACTCTCACCCTCTTATTTTTACCTTTGTAATTCACCACCCTTGATCTTTCAATCACATTGAAAGACACTCTTTATCTCTCCCTTTCATCTCCCTCCAAATCATCCTCATGACTTTTCCCAAAAACCAGTTGTTTGGCTGTGTGAGCCATTTTTATGGGATTGAACTTTGAAGAAAATTTACCCATCTGTGTTTATAAAACAAACTGAATGAGTTTCATAAAAAATTGTCATTGTTTTATAGGCAAATTGATCCATAGCTATCTCAGACAGCCATCATCATTCAACTTAGACTTAATTGTCAAAGTTTTTATATTCTTAAACAGCTAGGTTAAAGCAATTTTTTTTCGGTGATTTGATCGTGTTAATTGCTCACAAATATCACTTCCTTAGCCTTCTCTTTCTCTGCAAAATTCTTGAAAAAGGGAATGTTCTTCCCATGTTTTGTGGGAGTTAATGGTCTCAACGTGGGGAAGGGAAAAAATAACTGTTCATATGAACAGTTACTAAACTTTGAAATCCCCAATGCTCATTAAAACCCACGCTCCACTCATTATTTTTCTCTCTCTCTTTTTCAAAACCAAAACTCCTGTTTCATTAACTCTCTGTTTGTAATCCGTCTCTTTCCCTCACTAATCAACCATCAAATTTCTTCAACCCTAATTCATTCAACCATTCATGGCAAAATCAAAAGCAAATTACCCAGACGCTCATAGCCACTTCATTAAACCTAGCTTTTATGATTCTGAAGTTGGGGCACTCATCAAAGAATTACTTGAGGTCAATGAACTGCTTGATTTCATGGAAGCCAGACCACCAATTTATGAAGAATTATGCAGGGAGATTTACCTTGTGGGAAGGAGAAACAAGGAAGACAACTCAATAACTGCCACCATTGACAATGCTGAGATAACTATTACTCAGGAATTGGTCAGTGAGGTCTATGGAATAACTATTACTCAGGAATTGGTCAGTGAGGTCTATGGAATCCCAAACAAATCAGATGCTGTGAAGAACATTTGTGATAAGAAAGATTGAAGACTGTGTATGAAAAATTCTTTGGTGTTAAAGTCCCTGACTTCAAGAATGTACAGGACAAGGCAATGGTTAAAGACAAAACTGATATCTTCAAGTCAACCCTTATGGATGTGGTCAACAAGGCCATTGATGGCAAGCAATCTTCATTTGACCAAATGGGAGAAAATGAATGGAAGCAGATGCTGAGCCTGATGACTAAAGACACAAACTGGTGCACAGTTCTACTCCACAACTTCCAGCTTGCATCTTCAACTTCTTCACTAAAATTCAAGAAACAAGGTGGAAAAATGAATAACTTTAGATTCATGAGTGGAATACTAGAAGTCCTGATTCCCAAGCTCAATCCTCCACTAGACAAGAAATGGGTGAAGACTGTAAAGCCAGTCGAGACAAAATGCTTCAATGACGTAACATTTGTATTAAAACAAAAGAAAGGAGTCGTAATGAGAGGTGGAGATGATGTGAGCACTAGAAGTTTTAATGAAGTACTAGAAAAGGTGCAGGAAGAAACAAGAAAGAAGACTGAACATTGGAAGGACTTGGTAGCATTGGCTACAAGTGTCAGGAGAAGAAAGAGGGGTGTACAATCCAATGTTAAGAAGACAGGGCTGTTGAAGAGGACTGTGGTACCTCATGGTGATAAAAGCAAAAGCAAGGTCAAGCTCAAGTGGCAGTGATAAAGGAAAGAACCCTTGTCTCGACATACCCATGGAAAAGATGATGAAGAAAGGGGTGCTGTTGACAACATGGGGATGACACCATGGGTCAAACCGATGCCGGTGATGCCGATATAGATCCTCAAGAGCTTCAGCCTATTGACATGTCCAAAATTCCGCATAAAGGCAAACAACCTCTCGACACCTATCCCTACCAGGTGTTATCACCGTATCCAAGGTACAATCTTCCTCATCCCTTCCCTCTAAATCTTTGCCACGTAAAAGAAAGCCGTAAAAGAAAGCACCAAAGCCCAAGAAAACCAAACTAAATACCCCTTCCCTTTCTCCAAAATCCACAACTATCACCCAATAGTTGACAAGTCATCCACACCTAGCTCGATCATCGCCGCCTATAGAAGCAATCCTCAATCTCAATGAACCATTAGAAAAGCAACCTTTAAGGGGAACACTCGATGATAATATCCCCTTTGCCCAACCTCAACTGTCACCCAAAATTTTGAGAGCCATTGATGCTATTGAGTTGATGGGAACCCCAATACCGAAAAGCCGTTCTCATATTTCTTGATGAAATTCTAAGTAAAGAAGAGACAAAGATAGCCATAGATGAACTCGTGTCTAGGTTCATGAAGAAAAATAGTGGACCAGAGAGTCATCTAGCAATCCCAAGGTGACAACTATGGATGTAGATACCCAAACCATCCCTTCTATTCCCGAAACCGAGCCTCGTGAATGAACTCCGCCCCAAATGTTGAAATTGATAGGGGAATCTTGATAAGACAACCGAGGTTATACAAAGTCTTAAGAAGGTAGGAGTTGAAATTGATCCCAATTCAGTCTCAAAGGGAGAAACAATCATGGATGCATGCAAGGGACTTGTATTTGATGGAACCCTGCATAATGAGGCCCTTGAAACTATTCTTGAACAAAAATTGAACAAAGGAGAAGTCGTGGCAGCCTTAAACCTCCTAAAATCTCAATTTAGAGCTGATCTCCTCAAGCAAAGTCTTGGTCAATCCTCCGATTCAATCCCAAATTTTTCAACTCATATCTCTACTCCTCCCAAGCCAATTTCTCCAATCCTTAAAAATGAAACCGTTGAAGCCTCCCTCATAGTCCAATCCTAGCCGGACAGGCCAAAATATGTCCGACAAAGGAACCCATCCATGACAGTCCCGATACCCTCCAAGCCATTCCATTCCTCCCATTCTAAATCAAGCCTATCTTCCCAAGAAAGAACCTTGGATGCTTAGCCGTGGCATTGATTTTTCTATCCCTTCCATCAAGGCAAAGCAAGGACAAAGTTAGCCCATGTGACTCATATCCCGTAAATTGCAAATCCTTTTACTTATCCTAAATCCCGAACCGTCCAAGAAATGGTCTCGATTTTGGTGGCAAGAAACCTTGCAGATTGGTTTTCTTTGCCTATGAAGAGTGGAAAGTATCAAGGACATCATCAACCTCAAATTTTGTTCACCAAATCCCATCCTTCCCAAAATTCATCACTCCCAACACACTTCTTGATTGGGAAATTCTCTTCAGTCAACTTCTCTCTCCATCACTCAATTCCTGCCTCTTTATGCCTAATGGTCTAGTCTTCACCTTGTGCATTGAGCTTGCAAAATCATTTTTTCACTCACTGTTTGAACAAATGTGTGCTCTTATGCTTTTGATAAGCAAAAAGGTCAAAATCTTTCTTCCAACCTTAAATCCAGGCATTGAACCATATCTTTCACCTTCTATCTCTGTTGATCCCATAATCTTCAACTCACCCAATGACAACTCACTCTTCATGAGATTGATCTCTATTCCAGAGATCAAAAAGTTCAGAGAACCAATAGCTGTCAGCCAAAACAGAGCCAATAATGTTATTGATGTCTCCTCAGACTCTGACAGCGATGATGATGAGGATGATCCTTCAAGCCCAGATCAGGACTCTCCCATAAAAATTCCATCTCCTACCATTACTAACCCTCCTCAGCAATCTACTCAAATTTCCCCTGAAGCTCAAGCACTAGTTCAAACTCAACCAGGTCCATCCAATGTGCCCAGGAAAATCAAGAAAACAAAGAACAAGAAGAAGCATTTGTGGGGCACAATGAGAATAAGAAATGATCAAATTCCTCTTACAAGGGCTCAACTGAAAGCAAAGGAAGATGAGTTCTTCAAATATGATGAGAGGATGACTTGGGAATGGAACAATGAGTTCTATTACAGAGGGGTTGAGCCAGATATGAGAAGAGAGATGGAGGAAGAAAGAAATGAGCTCATATCAGCCAGGCAAGAAAGAGAAGAGTTCTATGATCAACTGGCTGATGATTGAATTGTATTATTGTGGAACTTTTTTTGGTGTTTGAAACAATCTATTTTGTTTGGTTCAGTATTTATGGATGTAATATGTGAACTTCTTTCATTTTGAGTTAAATCCAAGTATTTCAATCTCAATCAGATTACTTGTGAATGTTGAGAATCCCTGAATTATTTCTTTCATTAATATCTTTCTTATCATTAACTGTGAAGACATGTTCTAAATAGATCTTCCTTTACCAAAAAGGGGGAAATTGCTAGGACCTAACTTTGATCAATGTCATAGTTAGTTGGTTTTGATAAAGGAATATATAGAACAGGGTTTATATCAAAAGATGAAATCCAAGAATGGTCCTTCACTCGATAGTCATGAGTCCGACAGCTTATGATTCTGCTTTATACATTGGTTACAATCAATCAATTACATGAATCATATTCCTTCTCTAAGCTATCAAGATCATCAAGTGTATCTCAATACTTATTAAAGATCATCTCTGGTAGCTAAGCCTTGTTATGATCTCGACAACATGGCTTCATCCTTCGCATACCCATTACTCGTCTCATACTTTGATGCCAAATCTCAACCAAGATGGATCCCGTATCTTCACAGCCTATCAAGTTCACCATTGAAGACCATCAAGACCTTCTCGAAGCCTACATACCAAACCAGCTCATGAAGACCTGCAAGTGGACAAGTGGGGCAAAGACCAGTCAAAGACTCATTAATGAAGTTGCAACAATCATATTCCAATGGCTACATTGAAGGCTATAAATAGAAGAGTTCAGCCTCTGCACAATATACCTTGAAAAACTCTCTTTTTCACAATCCAAAAACCTTTCCCTTACACCTTTACACACCTCCTGTAATCCAAACCTTACACACCAATCCCTACCCTTCAAACACTGTTCCAAACCCAAACCTTCACCCTTCAACCCTTGTTTCTTCAACAATAAACCTTAGTGTGTTAATTCACAACATCAAATCTTGAGACTGCACTTCAAGTTGAAAAAGCACTTAAGACTGTACTTTAAGTGTATGATTGTAAACACCTAAGACTGTACTTTAGGTGTATAAGTATTTTTGTAAACACTCAAGACTGTACTTTGAGTGTATTTGTTTTGTAAATCTTGAGACTGTACTTCAAGTTGTAAAAACACTTAAGACTGTACTTTAAGTGTATCCCTAGTTGACTGTACTAATTAGGAAGAGGAAGTTCAAGGAACTTGCCTAATCAATCATTGTAATTTTTGTTGATTAAGATTATAATAAATTGATCTCACTTGTCAGTTGACAGTGGGAGTGGATGTAGGAGGAGTGAACTCTGAACCACTTTAAATCTTGTTGTGTTATTACCTTTTCTGCAAACACATTCACACACTTGTATTATTTCATTGTGTTCATTGTCCTATCATTATTTCAAGCCTTACTTATTCCGCTGCACAACTCAACAAATATCTGACAGCTAAGACAAACCATAGCTGTCTGATCATTTGCATATCAAACAAGGGCCTTTCAACATATATATATACATATATACATACATATATACATACATATATACATACATATATACATATATATATATATACATATATATATATATACATATATATATATATATACATATATATATATATACATATATATATATATACATATATATATACATATATATATATACATATACATATATATATACATATATATATATACATATATATATATATATATATATATACATATATATATATGTATATATATATATATATATATACATATATATATGTATATATATATATATATGTATATATATATATATATATGTATATATATACATATATTTGGAGGGAGAGATGGAGGAGTGGGTGTGTGTGTGTTTTAGAGAGAGAGAGAGTATGAAAGAAAATTCTTTCTATTAATTTCAAAAGCGTAAATTTTTTCGTAATTCCAACTGAAAGTAAACTCTCCTTATATAGATGGAGAGAGGACACTATTACAGTCACTTGTCCAGTTTGGACATCACACCTTTACAAAAGAGATAAAACAAATAACTTTTACAAAAGTAGTGGACATTATTGAAGCCGGGTACACATTGGGCCCCATCGTCACTATCAATAATGACTTCCCTACCCAAAACAAACTACTTTATTTTACTTTTAATAAAGCAAGATTCTTGCTGTCTAAATCAACCATTATTGCTTAAAGTCCATTGTCTTCATTGGCCGACATAATTGAGTGCGGCGGCTTGACTTTCATGCCGTAATATTCTTCCTGAGATGAATCATCCTTCTCTGGAGGTATATTAATTTAATCTTTTGTTTTATAGCCTACTTCACATTGTTCAGGGCCATGACCAAAGTAGTCCACCTATTTGGATTTTTCCTTAATTCATTTTTTATTTCTTCATCAAGCTCCTTAATTTCTTTTCGGAGCTGTATTTCCTTCAGGTTTAATTTACTGAAGGCATACTTGATAGGATTGCTGGCCATTTCACCTTAATCTTTTGCTGGAGATTTCCCCTTTGCTGAAGCCTTAGCTTGTTGCGAGATTGCCTCTATTAAAGAGTCCCAAATATCTTCTTGAGTGGGTTCAGGCTGAGCCTCGCCTGCCAGACAATTGAAAGAATTAATAGAGTCAAGTGACCCATGTGATGACACTGTTTTCATAGAATCATCATCCTTTGTCTTTTGAGTGGGAAATGTCGAGAGGAATTGATTCTTCATATGATCCAGAACCTTCACCATTATCTTTTCCTCTGATTCTTTTGGATATTTTCTCTGAAAATAGATTTTTAGGCTACTCATTGAGCCTGGCTGAAAACATTGCTCTTTAGATCCGTTATTACGGTCCTCATTAATAACAGTTTGAATTCTAACTGTCACATTTTTAAATCTTCCTCACTCATTCTTCCCCACCATTTAAAAAAGAAATTTCTTTGTAAAATTGGTATATCCAGATCATCATGAGCGATGGATATTGTCCATCTCCAAATCCATGGAATTTGGAATTTTGCAAAGAATAAGAAAGGACATTGTCCATAAATTAATTTCTCTGTTTGCAATTGTGCAACTAGAGGACTGTTGTCACACCAAGGATTATATAAATCCCCAATTTCCTTTGGTAAAATTTCCAAAGAAGGGCCAAATTTTGACCACCAGTTATAAAACCAATTTGGAACTGGCTTTTCCAGAATTTCTGGATTTATTGAGAAAAACCAAGAATGCTTGTTCTTGGGATTTTGATAATAAAAAACTTTTGAAAAAGCTTGGATATAATCTCAATAATTAAAATAGGCATATTGCCCTTCAGTTATTTTTACCACTTTATCCCCATTGGGATTTAGTCTCCACTCTCTAGGGAGCAAAATTTTATTAATATGACACTTACTATAATTTATAAACTTTTCTTCACTACTACTATTGTAGTGATGAGTGATTGTTACTGATTCAGTAACTAAGAGCAATATTTCCAAATTAGCTCTTGCTTGCCCATGGAGGCCTGGATAACCTCTTGATTCGAGGTATCTGGTCTTAATTGACCAGACATCATTTCTGGTAATTTTGAGGTCTTCATCCTCAATATACATCACAAATTCTGTGATTGGATTTTCATAATATTCGTGCTCCTGAGTATTCTCAGCAATTGTCATATCTTTGTAAGATATCATCGTATTAGATGATGAGGTGGAAGCCTTTTCTTCCTTTTTACTTGGTACAGGTGCAGATTGCTGCATATTTCCTGACCTGGCTGGGTATATTGGCCTGATTGCCATAGGAACATTTGGTACCGCATGATATCCTATTATAGGAACATTTGGTACTTCATTATAATGATAAGGTATTCTTCCTCGACCACGGCCATTACCGCGACTTCTTCCCCTATTAGGGGTAGTCATTTTCCCTGTAAAAATTCTCGAGTTAAGTAGTCAGCAAGAGAATTATTTTCTCCTTTTATATATTGAATATCAAATTCAAAGGCAGATAATTGAGCTTGCCATCCTGCAAAAATTTGCTTTGCCACAAGATTTTTCACATCTTTTTCAATAATAGATTTTACTGAACTGCAATCAATTCTTAGTAAAAATTTTTGATTTAATAAATCATCCTGAAATTTTGAAATACATTTAATTACAGAAAGCATTTCTTTCTTAATAGTTGAATATTTCAATCGAGTAGGATTCCATTTTTCCGAAGTAAATCTGACTAACATTTCTCACGAATTCTCAGGATTTACTTGCTTTAAAATACCTCCATATCCTATATCGAAAACATCTGTTTCTACTATTTTAAAATAATTTGGATTTGCCAAAGACAAACAAGGTAAACATTTAACCTTAGATTTAATTACCCTGACTGCTTGAGTATGTTCCTCAGTCCAAGGTTTAGGATTCTTTTTTAATCTAGAATACAGTATAGCTGTATCTTTAGCTAAATTAGCATAATAGTCTGAAATATAATTTAGACTTCCTAAAAATCTTTGTAATTGTTTTGTGTCATTTATGACATCAGGAAAGTTAGAAGCAAATTCAATACTTCTTTCTATAGGAATAATTTTTCCTTGGTCAATATTATGACCTAAAAATCTAACTTGAGTTTGAAATAATTTCATTTTTGGTGCAGATACCACCAATCCATTATGAATTATCAAATTCTTAAATATTTTCAAATGTTTAAAATGTTGTTTAATTGTTTTAGAAAATACTAAAACATCATCAATATACACAATTATAAATTCAGTGTAAGGATTAAAAATATCATTCATAATATTCTGAAATTCAGAAGGAGCATTTTTTAATCCAAAAGGCATTACGTTCCATTCATAATGTCCAAATGGGACAGTAAAGGCAGTTTTATACCTATCAGATTCACTAATTTGAATCTGCCAATATCCAGATTTCATATCAAATTTTTAAAAAATTAAGGCTTCATTCAACCTATTTAATAAATCTTTTTTATTAGGAATTGGATATCTAATCCATTTTAACACTTTATTAAGTGGTTTATAATTTATTACTAATCTAGGAACACCTCGTTCCTTTTCAGCTGCATTATTCACATAGAAAGCAGTACAACTCCAAGGAGATTTAGATTTTCTAATTAATTTTTTCTCTATTAGAGAATTAATTTCATTTTTACATAATTCTAAATATTCTCGATTCATTTGAGCCGGTCTCATCAAAACCCTCCACATAAGGCAGAGAAACAAAGTGTTTCTTTCTATCCCAAAAAGCATTGGGTAAACTATTACAAATTTCTTTATTAAATTGTTGCTCAATCAATTTAATTTGATTTTGAATATTACTCTTTTTAAGTTTTTCATTAATATTTATTATTTCAATTTCTTCTTTAAGAAAACATAATTGTTTTTCTTTATTTAAAAGAATATCCCTAACTTCATTAAGCATACGAGTCTAAGGATCTGTGATAAATTCAAATATAACTTCTTTACCATCTATTATAGTAGATATTCCTGTTAGGTCAATATTAATTATTGGCATAATTTTATGCAGAAAAGGAGTTCCCAAAATAATTCTATGGGTAAGACCTTTTACCATAATAAAATAAGTAGGTAAACAAATATTTTGATTACAAATAAAAGCATCCGATAATTTGTATTTTACTCTTAATTTATCTCCTCCTGCTTGGGTAAGAGATTGGGTAGTTTTTGAAAAATATTTAGTAGGAATAATTCCTTCTTGTAAACAATTTAAATCAACACCACTATCAATAAGTGCTACTTCATTTTCTAATATAAAATCTCTGTTAATTACAAGAGTTATTTTCACAAACCATTTTTGTGATGTAACTTGGTCTAAAAGATTTAAATATCCTTTTAAATAATTATTACTGATAGAAGCAAGATCTTTTTCATTATTGCTAGAAAAAGCAACATCTTGAATTTCTTTTAATTTAAGAGATTTTGTTTCTTACAAGGTCATTCTTGCAGATAAAGCTTCATTATTATTTTTAATCAGAGAAATTTCAGATTTTAATAAGTTTATTTCTCTTTTTAAATCATTAATAGAAACAGGTGTTTCTTTAACATTAGATTGTTGAAATCTATGTAAAACCTCGCTTAATTGGTAAGGCGCTTCTACTATTAAAGGTGATTCTTCTTTAATTAAGATTTTAAGGATTTTTTCTTTTAAATTAGGATCCTTAATTATGTCTATCATTTTTAATGCATTTTCTTGGTCAGTATTTAGAACATTTAATCCATGCATATCAACTATAGATTTTCAATAACTTAATTCGTTACTTAATTCATTACATTGACAATTATTATTAATTTTCTCTAACTCTTCCTCCCCCGAAGAATTTTCTTCAACTATTTCAAAATTTTCATTATTATTAGAAGATTCTACTTCATCTTCAGAATTAACAAGCAATATCTTTTTTAATTGTGAACGTAATTGTTCATCTTCTATTTCATTTAGGGCTTTTTTAGTCCAACATTGATTAGCATAATGACCAATCTTACCACATTTATGGCAACTTATTTCAAGCTTTTTTTCTTTTCTTTTTCCATTTTTTGGCATAAAAGCTTTACCCTTTTGCTTAGGCTTAGCCTTATAATAACGCCTTTTATAATTCTTTTTATGGGGATTTACGTAATAATTTTCTTTATTTTTTAAAGATTTATTTTTCTTATAAACAATTTTATGTTTTTTATTTATTTTAAACTTTTTCTCAGGAATTAAAGATTTTCCTAAATCAAAGGCAAATTGTTCACAAAATTCACCTAATTGGTGCTTTTCTGATAATTTTTGTTTTTTCAAATGATTTTTTAGCTTAATATCATTACATAAAGCTAATCCTTCATTTATACAACTACTAATTAGTTGTCCATAGGTTAATTCAGCATAATTAATATTTATACCATCATTCTTCATCCTTAAAGATTGTCGAACTTTTTTCAGCAAAAAGATGAGGAAGGCCATCTATAAATTTAGATTTCCAATGGGTTGAATTAGGGTTTGTTAATTGATAAACCCTAGATAAAAATGTATCTTTATACCATCTGAAATGGGTTAAAGATGGACATCTTAGGTTTTGAAGAAGTGTATGCAACTTCTCGGCAATGGGAATTGTATTTCCTACAAAATGTTGTAGGATAGCCAGACACAATGTATACACTGCATCCTCTTCAGTAGTAACCATTGTACTATCTGGCTCAGTTTTAACCACATTTTTATGATTTCTTATTTCTATTTTTTGTGGTTCCGTAAGATGACAATCCCACCAACCTCTTAATTGACCTACAAAACCGGTTATAACAAAATTTGCTATGGCAGTATCACTATTGCCATGCTGCTTACAAACAGTAGAATACATCATTATTCTATGTATTACATCTAATATTTTTTTATCATTTAAGCCATCAATATTCCATTCATAAATGGCTTTTCCAGAGTAAGAATTCTGGAATGGCTCAGGTTCTTCAAAAAGAAGATCTTGAGGCGAAGGTCTTTGATAATAATATTTATCAAGAGGTTTAGGAGCATAAATAGGATTTAATTCACTAATATTATTATTAGTGTTCAAATCAACAAACATATTAGTTAATTGATTAATCTCCTCATTCTCTTCTGAGGGTTCAGATTGAATCTCAATCTCAGTCTCATCATTTTCAGAAGACTCATTCTGATTTGAGGTTCCTTCTTCAGAAAGGACACTGAGATTCAAATCTCTCAACTTTTTTTCTAAAATTTTAACAAACTCATTTGTATTATCCTCCATTTTAAATCCTTGAACCGGAATAGGAGGTTGAATCATAGGAACATCTGTTTGAACAGATGGACATGATTCTTCTTGATTTACTTTATTTAATTGATTTAATTGATCAATTATTATTCTTTGTTGATAAATTTGTTTCTCAATTGTATCCTTAAGAGAAGTCAATTCTCTTTCTAGTAATACAAATTGATCACCTAAACAGATCAAATAAGTATTAGTATAATTTTGAGATTTAACTAAAGTATTTAATTCTCTAATTGTTAATTGAATATTTTCAAGTTTATTCAAACTTCCATAGGCAGTGGCCTCAGTATCTTTATTTAACAAAAAGGCTTGTTCAGGTGGAAATGGTGACTTAACCTTTTCCCCTATCTTAGTATTCCAAGTTCTTTGAATTACTAAAATTTCATTATTTATTTCATCTATGTGATGATTTAAAACCATTTTACAAAGTATGTAAGTTTCTGATTTTTCTCTAAATACTCATAATATTTATTTTTAAATTCCATTAATTCTTCGTGTGAGTATCTATTAAAATACCAGTCACGAAACCATTTATTGTCATCTTCTTGAAATTCTCTATTAAGAATTCCTCTTATATGACTTCCTGGAGAATAATCCATTAAATATGAAAACTCATCTCAGATTGAGTAGGAGATTGCCTACTCCTGTTTTCAACTTTATTATAAATTCCTTCTGAAATATTATTTTGACTTATTCTTATTTCTTCTACAGAAGATTCTATTTCTTCTCTCTCTTGAGAGGTGGAAGCTCTAAAAGTCTCCTTAGGGAGAGTATAAAATTCACTAGAGGAGGAATACCTAGCCGACATTGACCTAGGTAATTTTATAGTCCTTTGAGAACTAAATTTAATTTCTACATCTCCTTCAAAGGTTTGAATTATTTGATCTATCTGGTTATTTAATTTTGGTTCAGGTTCTATTTCCTGAGGAAGGGACCAAGTCGTAGGGAAATTTATTTCATTCCATTTAATCAACCTATTGGTTGCTATGTTCGAAGTCAATAAATTGGTTTGGACTACCGTAGTAGTTCCTGGAAACGATATTTGTTTCACTTTTGGATTTAAAGTGTGTAACACCTTATAATAAATCCTATAGCATATTGCTATTATTTCACTTCCTTGTTTGAAATTATAATCACTAGTATGAATGGTTAATTGCATAGCATCAAATAAATTACTATCAGATAAAGATAGAGTCAAATTAGGAGATACATCAAAATAAATTGGTCCATGGCATAGACTAGTTTCAATTAAAGCTGCTAAAGAAGGCTTGAAGTCTCTACATCTACCATCTCTAACATATGCCATTATACTGGAATTAACCCCTAATAATGTCAAGGGTTTGAAGGCAATTTGCACTAATCCTATATGGATTAATTTATAATTTCTAAAAGGAATCAAATCTTTTTTACTCAAAAAATTAATTGTTTGAGTATTTCCAGAAATTCTAATTGTTTGCTCTAGGGTTTTAATAGCAAACCTAGATCTCATATCAAACAATCCAATATTATAAATTTGATTGGAAGGAACGGATGGGATTACCCATTTGTTTAATTTATCCAAATTTTTAGGATATTCTACTAATTCTGCATTCTTAATTAATTCATCATGATGATCTATATTCATTATATACTTGATGTGGTTGGCCGAATAATAGATGCGTTGCTAAGTATGACTTATTACTTTGAAAAGTAAATGACAAAAAAGTTCAAAAAGAAGATCTTGAGGCGAAGGTCTTTGATAATAATATTTATCAAGAGGTTTAGGAGCATAGATAGGATTTAATTCACTAATATTATTATTAGTGTTCAAATCAGCAAACATATTAGTTAATTGATTAATCTCCTCATTCTCTTCTAAGGGTTCAGATTGAATCTCAATCTCAGTCTCATCATTTTCAGAAGACTCATTCTGATTTGAGGTTCCTTCTTCAGAAAGGACACTGAGATTCAAATCTCTCAACTTTTTTTCTAAAATTTTAACAAACTCATTTGTATTATCCTCCATTTTAAATCCTTGAACCGGAATAGGAGGTTGAATCATAGGAACATCTGTTTGAACAGATGGACATGATTCTTCTTGATTTACTTTATTTAATTGATTTAATTGATCAATTATTATTATTTGTTGATCCATTTGTTTCTCAATTGTATCCTTAAGAGAAGTCAATTCTCTTTCTAGTAATACAAATTGATCACCTAAACAGATCAAATAAGTATTAGTATAATTTTGAGATTTAACTAAAGTATTTAATTCTCTAATTGTTAATTGAATATTTTCAAGTTTATTCAAACTTCCATAGGCAGTGGCCTCAGTATCTTTATTTAACAAAAAGACTTGTTCAGGTGGAAAGGGTGACTTAACCTTTTCCCCTATCTTAGTATTCCAAGTTCTTTGAATTACTAAAATTTCATTATTTATTTCATCTATGTGATGATTTAAAAACCATTTTACAAAGTATGTAAGTTTTTGATTTTTCTCTAAATACTCATAATATTTATTTTTAAATTCCATTAATTCTCCGTGTGAGTATCTATTAAAATACCAGTCACGAACCATTTATTGTCATCTTCTTGAAATTCTCTATTAAGAATTCCCCTTATATGACTTCCTGGAGAATAATCCATTAAATATGAAAACTCATCTCAGATTGAGTAGGAGATTGCCTACTCCTGTTTTCAACTTTATTATAAATTCCTTCTGGAATATTATTTTGACTTATTCTTATTTCTTCTACAGAAGATTCTATTTCTTCTCTCTCTTGAGAGGTGGAAGCTCTAAAAGTCTCCTTAGGGAGAGTATAAAATTCACTAGAGGAGGAATACCTAGCCGACATTGACCTAGGTAATTTTATAGTCCTTTGAGAACTAAATTTAATTTCTACATCTCCTTCAAAGGTTTGAATTATTTGATCTATCTGGTTATTTAATTTTGGTTCAGGTTCTATTTCCTGAGGAAGGGACCAAGTCGTAGGAAAATTTATTTCATTCCATTTAATCAACCTATTGGTTGCTATGTTCGAAGTCAATAAATTGGTTTGGACTACCGTAGTAGTTCCTGGAAACGATATTTGTTTCACTTTTGGATTTAAAGTGTGTAACACCTTATAATAAATCCTATAGCATATTGCTATTATTTCACTTCCTTGTTTGAAATTATAATCACTAGTATGAATGGTTAATTGCATAGCATCAAATAAATTACTATCAGATAAAGATAGAGTCAAATTAGGAGATACATCAAAATAAATTGGTCCATGGCATAGACTAGTTTCAATTAAAGCTGCTAAAGAAGGCTTGAAGTCTCTACATCTACCATCTCTAACATATGCCATTATACTGGAATTAACCCCTAATAATGTCAAGGGTTTGAAGGCAATTTGCACTAATCCTATATGGATTAATTTATAATTTCTAAAAGGAATCAAATCTTTTTTACTCAACAAATTAATTGTTTGAGTATTTCCAGAAATTCTAATTGTTTGCTCTAGGGTTTTAATAGCAAACCTAGATCTCATATCAAACAATCCAATATTATAAATTTGATTGAAAGGAACGGATGGGATTACCCATTTGTTTAATTTATCCAAATTTTTAGGATATTCTACTAATTCTGCATTCTTAATTAATTCATCTGGATGATCATTATCATCTATATTCATCATATACTTGATGTGGTTGGCCGAATAATAGATGTGTTGCTAAGTATGACTTATTACTTTGAAAAGTAAATGCACAAAAAAGTACAATCTTTTTGGTCATCTTTGCAAAAAAGTTCTTCGTTCAACTATCAACCCGAAGGGATAGACGGAAGAAATCCAAAGAACAAATTGCTCATTTAACTATCAACCCGAAGGGATAGACGGAATAAATTCCAAAATCAAAGATGGACGGAATATTTTTAGCAAAAATTTTCTTTTTCTTATTCATCCAACAAATAGCCTTTCGCCATCCTCGGCATATACGGCATAAAAGATGAACCTTCAAGAAAACACTAAAAACATTTCCAGTTTTACTTTTTTTTTTCTCATACTTAGCTTAGTCTACATCTCCGGCCAACCACAGCAATTTAGCTACTATATGGCATTAAATATTTAAAGAATAAATATTTGCAGAATAATAAAAGAACATTAAAAAGGAAAGTAAGAAAGATTATACCTTCCTACCAGCCCCGAATGGAGTTGATAAAGGCTCTGATACCAATTTGGAGGGAGAGATGGAGGAGTGGGTGTGTGTGTGTTTTAGAGAGAGAGTATGAAAGAAATTTCTTTCTATTAATTTCAAAAGCGTAAATTTAAGCGTAATTCCAACTGAAAGTAAACTCTCCTTATATAGATGGAGAGAGGACACTATTACAGAGACTTGTCCACTTTGGACATCACACCTTCACAAAAGAGATAAAACAAACAACTTTTACAAAAGTAGTGGACATTATTGAAGTCGGGTACACATTGGGCCCCATCGTCACTATCAATAATGACTTCCCTACCCAAAACAAACTACTTTACTTTACTTTTAATAAAGCAAGATTCTTGCTATCTAAAGCAACCATTATTGCTTAAAGTCCATTGTCTTCATTGGCCGACATAATTGAGTGCGGCGGCTTGACTTTCATGCCGTAATATTCTTCCTGAGATGCATCATCCTTCTCTGGAGGTATATTAATTTAATCTTTTGTTTTTTAGCCCACTTCACATTGTTCAGGGCCATGATCAAAGTAGTCCACCTATTTGGATTTTTCCTTAATTCATTTTTTATTTCTTCATCAAGCTCCTTAATTTCTTTTCGGAGCTGTATTTCCTTCAGGTTTAATTTACTGAAGGCATACTTGATAGGATTGCTGGCCATTTCACCTTAATCTTTTGCTGGAGATTTCCCCTTTGCTGAAGCCTTAGCTTGTTGCGAAATTGCCTCTATTAAAGAGTCCCAAATATCTTCTTGAGTGGGTTCAGGCTGAGCCTCGCCTGCCAGACAATTGAAAGAATTAATAGAGTCAAGTGAGCCATGTGATGACATTGTTTTCATAGAATCATCATCCTTTGTCTTTTGAGTGGGAAATGCCGAGAGGAATTGATTCTTCATATGATCCAGAACCTTCACCATTATCTTTTCCTCTGATTCTTTTGGATATTTTCTCTGAAAATAGATTTTTAGGCTACTCATTGAGCCTGGCTGGAAACATTGCTCTTTAGATCCATTATTACGGTCCTCATTAATAACAGTTTGAATTCTAACTGTCACATTTTTTAAATCTTCCTCACTCATTCTTCCCCACCATTTAAAAAAGAAATTTCTTTGTAAAATTGGTATATCCAGATCATCATGAGCGATGGATATTGTCCATCTCCAAATCCATGGAATTTGGAATTTTGCAAAGAATAAGAAAGGACATTGTCCATAAATTAATTTCTCTGTTTGCAATTGTGCAACTAGAGGACTGTTGTCACACCAAGGATTATATAAATCCCCAATTTCCTTTGGTAAAATTTCCAAAGAAGGGCCAAATTTTGACCACCAGTTATAAAACCAATTTGGAACTGGCTTTTCGTAATTCTCGGATTTATTGAGAAAAACCAAGAATGCTTGTTCTTGGGATTTTGATAATAAAAAACTTTTGAAAAAGCTTGGATATAATCCCAATAATTAAAATAGGCATATTGCCCTTCAGTTATTTTCACCGCTTTATCCCCATTGGGATTTAGTCCCCACTCTCTAGGGAGCAAAATTTTATTAATATGACACTTACTATAATTTATAAATTTTTCTTCACTACTACTATTGTAGTGATGAGTGATTGTTACTGATTCAGTAACTAAGAGCAATATTTCCAAATTAGCTCTTGCTTGCCCATGGAGTCCTGGATAACCTCTTGATTCGAGGTATCTGGTCTTAATTGACCAGGCATCATTTCTGGTAATTTTGAGGTCTTCATCCTCAATATACATCACAAATTCTGTGATTGGATTTTCATAATATTCGTGCTCCTGAGTATTCTCAGCAATTGTCATATCTTTGTAAGATATCATCGTATTAGATGATGAGGTGGAAGCCTTTTCTTCCTTTTTACTTGGTACAGGTGCAGATTGCTGCATATTTCCTGACCTGGCTGGGTATATTGGCCTGATTGCCATAGGAACATTTGGTACCGCATGATATCCTATTATAGGAACAGTTGGTACTTCATTATAATGATAAGGTATTCTTCCTCGACCACGGCCATTACCGCGACCTCTTCCCCTATTAGGGGTAGTCATTTTCCCTGTAAAAATTCTCGAGTTAAGTAGTCAGCAAGAGAATTATTTTCTCCTTTTATATATTGAATATCAAATTCAAAGGCAGATAATTGAGCTTGCCATCCTGCAAAAATTTGCTTTGCCACAAGATTTTTCACATCTTTTTCAATAATAGATTTTACTGAACTGCAATCAATTCTTAGTAAAAATTTTGATTTAATAAATCATCCTGAAATTTTGAAATACATTTAATTACAGAAAGCATTTCTTTCTTAATAGTTGAATATTTCAACTGAGTAGGATTCCATTTTCCCGAAGTAAATCTGACTAACATTTCTCTCGAATTCTCAGGATTTACTTGCTTTAGAATACCTCCATATCCTATATCGGAAGCATCTGTTTCTACTATTTTAAAATAATTTGGATTTGCCAAAGACAAACAAGGTAAACATTTAACCTTAGATTTAATTACCCTGACTGCTTGAGTATGTTTCTCAGTCCAAGGTTTAGGATTCTTTTTTAATCTAGAATACAGTAAAGCTGTATCTTTAGCTAAATTAACATAATATTACCCTGACTGCTTGAGTATGTTCCTCAGTCCAAGGTTTAGGATTCTTTTTTAATCTAGAATACATTATAGCTGTATCTTTAGCTAAATTAGCATAATAGTCTGAAATATAATTTAGACTTCCTAAAAATCTTTGTAATTATTTTGTGTCATTTATGACATCAAGAAATTTAGAAGCAAATTCAATACTTCTTTCTATATGAATAATTTTTCCTTGGTCGATATTATGACCTAAAAATCTAACTTGAGTTTGAAATAATTTCATTTTTGGTGCAGATACCACCAATCCATTATGAATTATCAAATTCTTAAATATTTTCAAATGTTTAAAACGTTGTTCAATTGTTTTAGAAAATACTAAAACATTATCAATATACACAATTATAAATTCAGTGTAAGGATTAAAAATATCATTCATAATATTCTGAAATTCAGAAGGAGCATTTTTTAATCCAAAAGGCATTACGTTCCATTCATAATGTTCAAATGGGACAGTAAAGGCAGTTTTATACCTATCAGATTCACTAATTTGAATCTGCCAATATTCAGATTTCATACCAAATTTTGAAAAAATTAAGGCTTCATTCAACCTATCTAATAAATCCTTTTTATTAGGAATTGGATATCTAATCCATTTTAACACTTTATTAAGTGGTTTATAATTTATTACTAATCTAGGAACACCTCGTTCCTTTTCAGCTGCATTATTCACATAGAAAGCAGTACAACTCCAAGGAGATTTAGATTTTCTAATTAATTTTTTCTCTAGTAGAGAATTAATTTCATTTTTACATAATTCTAAATATTCTCGGTTCATTTGAGCCAGGTCTAGCCTTAGTAGGTATTTGTTTTTCATCAAAACCATCCACATAAGGCAGAGAAACAAAGTGTTTCTTTCTATCCCAAAAAGCATTGGGTAAACTATTACAAATTTCTTTATTAAATTGTTGCTCAATCAATTTAATTTGATTTTGAATATTATTCTTTTTAAGTTGTTCATTAATATTCATTATTTCAATTTTTTCTTTAAGAAAACATAATTGTTTTTCTTTATTTAAAAGAATATCCCTAACTTCATTAAGTATACGGGTCTGAGAATCTGTGATAAATTAAAATATAACTTCTTTACCATCTATTATGGTAGATATTCCTGTTGGGTCAATATTAATTATTGGCATAATTTTATGCAGAAAAGAAGTTCCCAAAATAATTCTATGGGTAAGACCTTTTACCATAATAAAATAAGTAGGTAAACAAATATTTTTATTACAAATAAAAGCATCCGATAATTTGTATTTTACTCTTAATTTATCTCCTCCTGCTTGGGTAAGAGATTGGGTAGTTTTTGAAAAATATTTAGTAGAAATAATTCCTTCTTGTAAACAATTTAAATCAGCACCACTATCAATAAGTGCTACTTCATTTTCTAATATAAAATCTTTGTTAATTACAAGAGTTATTTTCACAAACCATTTTTGTGATGTAACTTGGTCTAAAAGATTTAAATATCCTTTTAAATCATTATTACTGATAGAAGCAAGATCTTTTTCATTATTGCTAGAAGAAGCAACATCTTGAATTTCTTTTAATTTAAGAGATTTTGTTTCTAACAAGGTCATTCTTGCAGATAAAGCTTCATTATTATTTTTAATCTGAGAAATTTCAGATTTTAATAAGTTTATTTCTCTTTTTAAATCATTAATAGAAACAGGTGTTTCTTTAACATTAGATTGTTGAAATCTCTGTAAAACCTCACTTAATTGGTAAGGAGCTTCTACTATTAAAGGTGATTCTTCTTTAATTAAGTTTTTAAGGATTTTTTCTTTTAAATTAGGATCCTTAATTGTGTCTATCATTTTTAATGCATTTTCTTGGTCAGTATTTAGAACATTTAATCCATGCATATCAACTATAGATTTCCAATAACTTAATTCGTTACTTAATTCATTACATTAACAATTATTATTAATTTTCTCTAACTCTTCCTCCCCCGATGAAGTTTCTTCAACTATTTCAAAATTTTCATTATTATTAAAAGATTCTACTTCATTTTCAGAATTAACAAGCAATATCTTTTTTAATTGTGAACGTAATTGTTCATCTTCTATTTCATTTAGGGCCTTTTTAGCATCTGTTTCTACTATTTTAAAATAAAAAGGGTTAGGTTCCCCCCTAAAATATTATTGCTTCCTCTATCTCATCATCGCTTAATTTAATCGAACTATTTATATATTGCTCGTACTACAATAGTAAAATTTGTTTCCTTGTTTTGAAATGTGACATTTATTTCTGGACGGTCTAAAAAGAAAAGTGCGACATTTATTATGAGGCGGAAGCCGAAGGATTGATGTAGCATGGACTCAGATCAAACAAGAGCAAAGTAGTTATTTTGAACAAATTATCACAAATCCTACAATGCCAAATATACAATTATATTAAGAGTATCTTTTTAATTGGCATGGCCGATTTCAAACTTTGGATGTGAACTCGCAGACGAGTTCTTTTCAAGCTGGGGAGACTGATATAGCACATGAGCCAATCTATGTATTAGATTAGGAAAGAAAATATTAGTTTAGGAAACTCAATCTTTGTATTAGATTAGGAAAGGAGAGGATGTTAGTAATAATTTTGAAAGAAAATATTAGAATTGAGTGGACCGTGAATCATGACCCAAAAATTCAGAATCTTGATTTCAAAGGAGAGGATGTTAGTAATAATTTTCTGTGCGTGAGCGGAGATACAACTCCAAAAGAAACAATGTTAGAGCCACTTCATTTTAATTTGGATTCAGAGATGAGTAATTTTGAGAAGAAGGCGATACAAACGGAATACTTGGCTTAAAAGATGGACACGAAACGAGCTGCAGTGAAGCAGATCATTGAGGCTGCAGGTAAGCAACATCTCACAATGATCGGTTCGTGCAGGATTTTAAAGAATATTTATGTTACTGCATATGTTGATTCTCCCTAGGGGGCGGACTCGGGGTCAAGTCCTTTTCAAGCGGAGGAGAATGTAGCATGAAATCTGATCAAACAAGAGCAGATATAACAGCACCAGCAACAACAATCGTTATTTTTACAAATTATCCCAAATCCTACGATGCCAAAAATACAATTATTTTCAAAGTATCTTTTTCATTGGCATGGACGTTTTTGAACTTCGGATGTGAACTCGGGGACGAGTTCTTTTCAAGCCGGGGAGACAAATGTAGCACAGGAGCCAGGATCAAGCAGAACCAGATACAGATGTGGGATGCACGACCGTGCAGAAAAGGAAACATGGCCGTGCAGATGAAGAACTAGAGAGGGGGAATTACAGACCAAATTGCACTGAGGAATCTTAGCAGGATCTACGGCTCTGATACCAACTGATGCACACTCGTGCACGCATACAACAAACACACACCACCGGATAATGAAAGACACCTAAGTTGAACCGTTGATTCAATGAATACCGGTAAAACTTTTGAGAGAGAAAACCACTTCTCAATTTCTTATCAAAACTTCTTCAAAACTGCCTCATTACAATTGCAATATAAGGCTATTTATACTTAACTTGGAACATCCCTCCAAGTCTAGGAATACTAAACTACTAAGTAGATAAACTATGACTTAATTATTTGATGATAAGATTGACTAGAAATATGAAAGATCAAAAGACTATTATTGCATCAAGAAGCATCTCCTCTTTCAATAGCAAATCGTTCAAAACATCCAAAGTGAGCAGATTCTGAGCATGGATAGCGGCTATGGCAGCAAGAAACTCCTTGTATTCTTGCCCTAGACCACCACAAATTCGCTGGATAAGGACTGAATCATCTACCGGGTCACCAGCAGCCGTGAGTGCATCAGAAAGCTGTGATGCACGAAGGAGATAGTCCGCAATTGACGTGTCCGAGGCTTTCTTCAAATCGTGAAGCTTTTCTTTGAGAGTTTCAATCTGTAGAGCCGAGGTAGCACCGAATCGTTTAGCCAGAACGACCCAAGCTTCTGGTGCCGTGAGACAGGAATTTAAATAGGGTTGGACGGCAGGGGTGACCGTGCCTTTAATCCAACCACAAACTAGATCAGTAGCGTTCTTCCAAACTGCATGTTGAGGATTTTCTTTGCCGTCGGCAAGAGTGGCGGCTGGTTGTTGGGGTTCAAATACGAACGCAAGATTATGCGTACGAAGGAGAGTCTTGAACAAGGTACTCCAATTAACATAATTGTCCTTGGTTAAATAGGTTTGTCCCATTATTGCTGTGTGATTATAGAAAACGGGAAGGCCATGAGAGGAAGAAGAACCAGGGTTCATCATGTTGGTATCACCAGAATTTTGTGTCCCATGTCTTTGTAGAAAGGACCGATTAAAAGGCTGATACAATGTTAGAGGTATGAAGTGAAACAAGAAAAGACATACGAATGGGAAGAAATATTTCTTGATATTTTCTGCACCTCAAAGGAGGCTATATATACAACTTTCTCTCTACAAATACACTAAATTCTACTACTAAAATGGATCATCAACAAACAACATTAATATACATACACTAAATCCTAAACACAAAAAATCTCTGCTAATATGCACTAGTATTTTTTTTCCTTAATCAAATGGGCGCCAATGCCCCATAACACTTATTGGCTCTGATTTTGAGTCTAAATTTTGGGGCTAATACTTTGTTGCAACAACCATCCTGCTTGGATATTGACTTTACAAAAAGAAGTGGGTGTTAGAGATAAAGAATGAGATTCACCAAATATTCAGTTACCTAAGTTGGTATTGAGCCAACTTAGAAAAGTTACCTTAGTTAGAAGTATTCTCCAATTAGAATTATATTTACTATATTAGAATCCTAGTTCTATTAAGTTTTGTTATTACCTTATTTACTTCCTCTTGTTATGTATAAATAGGGCCTTTACAATATCAATAAAACTCAAGATATCTTTTTCAATATTTATCAAAGCTTACATGGCATCAGAGCTTAGATCACCAATAAAAATTTTCTTTTCTTCTTTTCTCAATGGCTGCCAAAGCTACTATCTACCTCACCAATCCGGCCAAACCAACCAAACCCCTTATTGCCATCTCTCTTTCTCACCTCCATAAACTTACACCAACAAATTACATTGCTTGGAAGATCCAATTAGAAGCTACCCTATTTGGACATGGCATTTACCAATATATAGATGGAACCCTAATTGTTACTCACCTTGTTACTCATGATCTCAATAACCTCTCTCTTCATTCCCCTTATGATAGCACCGAAGAACTTCTCATTGGTGATGGCTCGGGTCTTCATTCCCCTTGTAATTTTCCTTTCTCCTCTTAAATTTCTCTTCGTTCTTTATTGTATCAAAAAAAAAAAAAAAACCTTGAACGGCCGTGTCTATTATCTTGCACGGTCATGCCACACTCCTTAAAAAAAACTATTTTTTATCTCAAATTAATATAGAGAAGATAATTTGTATGAATGAACCTTGTGTATATTATTGACATATGATCTCCTATTTATACAATAGGGAGGAAGTTGTTTTAGGATACAAAACTAATACCAAATATAAAATATTGACATAGAACAATAATAGGAAACTAATACCAAATACAATAGGGACTCAAGTTACGGTATCTCTAACATGCCCCCGCAAGATGGACGACCTTTGTGAGAGACCAATCTTGGAGACAAGGTCCTGAAAACGAGAGCGAATGAAAGGCTTAGTAAGAGCATCGGCCAAATGATCACCTCCTGCAATCTTCACAACCCGCAACTTTTGAGCTTGAACTTGCTCACGCACAAAGTGATAATCAAGAGCCAAATGCTTCATGCGTGAGTGAAATTTCGGATTAGCAGCGACATAAGTAGTACCCATATTATCACAATACACAACCGGTACCAGAGTGAGAGAAACCCGAAGTTCTTGCAAGAGATTTTGTACCCACAAAACTTCAACAGTTGCAGCAGCAATAGACCTGTATTCTGCTTCAGTAGAAGATCGAGCTAACGTCCGTTGTTTGCGAGAACTCCAAGATATAAGATTGGAACCAAGATATATAAGATAGCCAGAAGTAGAAACAAAGTCACCCTTATCACCGGCCCAATCAGCATTAGTAAATGAATGCAAAATAGTAGGAGATGTGCGACGTAATAATAACCCATGCATACTAGTACCAACAAGATACCGAAGCACACATTTAAGTGCAGCTCAATGAAGGTCAGTAGGATTTTGCATAAACTGCGAAAGCCTATTGACAGCAAAAGACAAGTCAAAACGAGTGAGAGATAAATACTGCAAGGTACCAACAATAGCTCGATATTCAGTTGGATTAGCCAAAGGTGTGCCGGAAGAAACAGAGAGCCCAGATCAGGAACCATAGGAGTAGGCACAGATTTTGCATCATGCATATTTGTACGCAGTAGTAAATCTTGAATATACTTGTGTTGACTGAGAAATAAGCCATCAGGATGTGGAAGCACCTCAACTCCCAAGAAATAGGACAAAGAACCAAGATCCTTCAAAGAAAAATGTGATGCGAAGGTGGAGATAAATGTAGAAAGAAGAGACTCATGAGACCCAGTCATGATGATATCATCCACATATACAAGCAAATAAATTACACCCTGAGGTATGTGAAGCGTAAAAAGTGAAGCGTCAGAGATAGCATTAACAAACCCCAAAGAAAGGAGATAGCCCTTCAATTCATTGTACCAAGCCCTAGGAGCTTGTTATAAAGTGCCCGACAAAGCTTACATACATGAGTTGGAGAAGTGGAACTGACAAATCCCAGAGGTTGAACCATGTAAACATCATCATAAAGCCTACCCTGAAGAAAAGCATTGTTTATATCAATTTGTCGAAGCTGCCACCCATTGGTAATAGCCAAAGAGAGAACAATACGTATAGTAGCAGGTTTTACAACTAGACTAAACGTCTCAGAAAATGTCAGGATGTTGATGAAAACCCTTAGTGACTAGATGAGCTTTATATTTATCAACCGACCCATTCGAGTTTTATTTAGTCCTAAAAATCCACTTGCATCCAATGGGTTTATAATCTGTGGAAGGTGGAACAAGATCCCATGTGTTGTTCTGGACTAAGGCATCAAACTCAGCTTGCATAGCCGCCCTCCAAACAGGTAATTTTAAGGCCTGGGTATAAGTGGCAGGTTCAACAGAAGTATCAGGAAGAGAGAGGTGAAGATTAAGCTTATTAATGGGCTTGTGAATGTTGTTCTGAAGTCTAGTGAGAGGCCGGGTGAGAGGAGGGGGAGGAGGTGGTGGTACAGGAGGATTGGACCGAGGAGTAGAGGGATAAGGAGAGACAATAGGGCTGGAGTTAGAGGCAAAGGAAGAGGCCATGGGTGAGGGAGTAGTAGGCTCGGTTGGAAGGGGCTGGTGAGGCACAACAGGTGGTGGGTTAATGGGAACAGCCATAGGTGGAGGATTAGGCGCAACATGTAAGATGGGTACAGAGGACATACACCATTCATCTACAGAATTTGAAGAAGAAGGAGCAGCACTAAAATTCGAGAACGGAAAGTTGTGTTCCACAAATTTAACATGACGAGATACAAAGATTTTGAGAGTAGAGGGATCAAGACAATAGTATGCACTTTGAGTTGGTGAGTAACCAACAAAGACACATGGAGTGGACTTAGGATCAAGTTTATTGGATGTGTAGGGACGAAGCCAAGGATAGCATAAACAACCAAAACTACAAAGTTTGAGATAATTGGGATGATGTCCAAAAAGACAACAAAATGGTTAATTGAGATCCAAGGTGGGAGTAGGCAAACGATTAATGAGATAGCATGCAGTAACAAAAGCAAGGGGCCAGAATTTTCGTGGCATGCAAGAATGAGTGAGAAGGGAAAGGCCCGTCTCAACAATGTGACGATGACGTCTCTCAGAATAGCCATTGTGTTTGGGTGTATGAGGAGGGGAAGTGAGATGAGTTATTCCAAGAGATGTGAGAAGAGGACGGAGACCAAGATACTCACCCACATTGTCACTAAAAATAGTGAGAATAGGGCGTTGAAAGAATTTTTCAACAAGAGCTTTGAGGTTGGAGAAAACTTTAGTGACATCATTTTTGTGTTTAAGAGGATAAAGCCAAGTATATTTGAAAAAATGATCAACAAATATTATGTAATATTTAAAACCATCATAGGAGAGGAGGGGGGATGTCCAAACATCACTATAAATAACATCAAGTGGTCTGAGACAAGAAATTGAATTTTCATTGAAAGACAACTTATGGCTTTTATTGCAATCACAAGAATTACAATTAAAATTGTTTGCTCTAGGAATATCTAATTGAAAAGAACTACTAAGATGACGTAAAATATTGTAAGAAGGATGCCCTAAACGATGATGCCATTTGATTGCAGAAGACTTGGAGGAGACATGATCAGCAGGAGAAGAAGGATGCCATTCAAAGATGCCATGACTCAGAGTTGCCTTGGATAATTATTGTTCCCGACTTGAGGTCCTTCACAAGAAAAGAGCTAAGTGAAAAGGTGATAAAAACATCATTATCAATACAGAACTTAGAGACAGAGATTATATTGCGAGAGATAGTAGGAATATGAAGGACTTGACAAAGATTTAAAGAAAAAGAGTTAGTGAGAAAAGAAGTGGAACCAATGTTTGAGATTTTTAGTCCTGATCCATCACCTATCATGAGTTCCTCTGTTCCATCATATGGTGCATGAAGAGAGAGGTTATTAAGGTCATTGGTTACATGATGGGTAGCCCAACTGTCGAAAATCCAACCAGTAGGAGGTGGAGAGGTGGTAGTGGCGGAATAGGCACGAGGAGGTGGGTTCTGTCCACGATTTTGTGGGCGTGTGTTGGTGGCACGGTTCTGAAAATTGGATGGGTTGGATTGGTTATTAGGGTTTGATGGGAAGGTAGCATTAGGATATGTTTGTCGAAAAGAGGGACACTGATTGAGAAAGTGATCATCTGTGCGACACCATTGGCACTTTCCACGATAAGGCCGTGGGTTTGAGGAAGTTTGGGTGTTCGGTTGGTTGGAAGTGGAGTTGGGCTAGTGGTAGGGTGGCTGAGAATAGGTGTGTTGATTGTAGGGCGGCTGGGAATAGGGCTTGTGCTGGGTATTATTATTGTTGCGACCTTGATTGCGTGTAGCATTGTTAACCGAGGCAGGGAAGGGAGTGGTGGTAGGGTTTTTATGTTTGAGGGAGTTTTCCTTGTTAAGAAGTTTTTCATGGAGTTCGTCGAAGGAGATGGGGGTGTCCCGACTATGAACATCACTTATGACGCTTTCATAGTCAGAGTCATTGAGTTGTTCGAGAATTTTATCGACGAGATCCTCCGGTTCAATGGGACGGCCAAGAGATGCAAGTTGGGCAGAACAAGATTTGAATTCTTGCATGTAGTCAGAGATGGTTCTTGAACCTTTGGTGATGCTACGAAGGCGGTCTTTGATTTGTTTGATGTGGCCTTTGGATAGGTTGGCGTATGTTTTTGCAAGAGTCTTCCAAGCATCGTGGGTGTTGGTACTTTGGGAGATTAAAGAGACAAGATTGGTGGACAATGTTCCTGCAAGTGCACCTAGGATTAGTTTGTCTTGCCGAAACCATGTTGAGTAGGCAGGGTTAGGTTTTGTTGTGGATGTGATGGTGGTGGGTGGGGTATTATTTGTTCCTGTTGTGTCGGTAGTTGTGGTGGAGGCAGGGGTGGTTGTTATTTCTTGGGGTGGTGCCGACAAGGAGCCATCAAGGTATTGAAAAAGATCAAGACCTATAAGGGTTACTTCTAGTTGTGTTTTCCAAGCAATATAATTGGTTGGAGTAAGTTTGATAATTTGAGAAAGAGAGACAAAAATAAGAGGCTTTTCTGGCTCAGCCGAGTTTGGTACGAGGGTGTTTTCAGCCACGGTGGTTGTTGGTGGATCGTCAATTGCTCTGATACCATATAGAGAAGATAATTTCTATGAATGAACCTTGTGAATATTATTGACATATTGATCTCATATTTATACAATAGGGAGGAAGTTGTTTTAGGATACAAAACTAATACCACATATAAAAGATTGACATAGAACAAGAATAGGAAACTAATACCAAATACAATAGGGACTCAAGTTACGGTATCTCTAACAATTAACACTCATTCTCAAATTGGTCATCTCTTTGGCCACTTCAAAATTGGCGATGCTATTGTGTCATCTCCTTTCTAAACTTTTTTCTCTTATCTCAATGTAACGTTGAGTATTCTTTTTGCCTCTTCACTCAATCTCCCTTTGAAAACCAAACCCAATTCGTTGTCGATACATAAAATCGTCGTTGAGACGTAGTCGATGAGACACAAAATTCCTCGTCATTACGACGTAAAATTGTCATCATCACGACGTAATAAACAACAACAATAAACAAACACAACAACAACAACAAAGTTTTCAACAACAACAAAATCATCAACAACAACAAAATCTTCAACAACAACAAAGTCTGCAGCAACAATAAGTCTTCATTATGTCCAATATTGGACTCTCCTATCGGCCGTCCATCTTGCGGGAGCATGTTAGAGATAAAGAATGAGATTCACCAAATATTCAGTTACCTAAGTTGGTATTGAGCCAACTTAGGAAAGTTACATTAGTTAAAAGTGAAAGGTCCTGTTTGCTTAGATCAAATTAAAGGTTAGGCAGTTAAGGTTTGACAGCTGAGGTGAAATCTTAGCTGTCAGAGGTTAACTGGTTTTAAAGATTGGAGTTAAATGTGCAGCAGAATAAAAGTGTTTGAAATAATGTAAAGACAAGTGAATAGTATATGTGTGTGTATATGTGTGTGTGTATATGTGTGTGTGTGTTGTGTGATAATACCAATTGAACACAAGGAATTTTAAGGTGGTTCAGAGTTCACTCCTCCTACGTCCACCCTCACTGTCAACCTTGACAAGTGAGATCAATCCACTTAAATCTAGTTCCCGTTAAGATTTACAAAGGATTGGATAGGCAAGTTCCTTGAACTTCCTCTTCCTAATAAGTACAGTCTATTAGGGATCAAGCTCTAATCTGAGCTATTCACACTACCCACTTAAAGTCAGTCTTAAGGGGTTCTTACAAATCAGTTTATACACCTGAGATCAGTTACAAGTGTCTTAATATTGTTTTGATTATTGGTTGCAGGTTGAGAAGGTTTGGATGCAAGGTTTGTAGAAGTTGTGTGTGAAAAGGGGTGTGTCTTCAGTCTTGGAGAGTTCCTTTTATAAGCTAGGAAATAGCCGTTGGAGGAGACAAGGAGACAAGGGAGTGAATGCATGTTGGAGTTGCATTTAGAGCCTTTGTTATTTGGAGAATAAAATAGTTTGGAATGCGCAACCGGGCATGTGATCTTTATGGAGATGAGCGGCAACATACGTATGGAGAGATTTGGACAAGGCATATCTTGGTCATCACGGGATTTCTTCATAGTTTGTTGATGTTGAAGATCATAGTTGAGGAGTGAAACCTTTCTTTGTGAGAGAACCTTAGGCATCGAGCTAAGTTCGATCTAGAAGGTTTAGGCATTATGTAATACATCATACTACACATGTACTTTAGATGCATTAATGTATATGAGAGGTTTTGAGTGATATCTTAGAGGGATGTTTTGAATCATAGGCTTTGTCCGAGTTGATATATATATAGGAGTGCAGATTGAAGTTGATGGCTTAGGCTGTCCAAGGTCATATGTTATCTTGGGCGTCGAGATAACATATGATATATTTCTTTGTCAAAACCTATGGTAACTATGTGGCTTACATAGTTAGGTCCTAACAATTTCCCCCTGTTTGGCAAAGTAATATATCTAATAAAGATATAACCTGCAAGATACTCAAGAATGAATATACCAATGAAGATGAGAACAATCTTCTTGATTCAATCAACTGAGTCTTTAAAACAAAACATATTATCCAAAATAAACAATGTTTTTAAAAGCGTGAATTAAAGGTATGGATTAAAGAGTACTTATCCAAAAGACATAACATTTTCTTAAGAAAATTCATCTCTTTCTCTTCTTCTTTGCAAGGATCTCCTCTCTTTACGCAAGTAGCACTCTCTTCATCTTGTCCTCAACACCTCTGTAGTACATCTCATTGTTCCATTCCCAGCTCATCTCATCATCATAGGTGAAGGTTTGGTTTTGCCTTTCCTTGAGAACGACTTTGGACGAGAGTCTCTTCATCATTTCTCAATCTCATAGTACCCCATAAGGGAGCCTTCTTTGGTTTTGAGCTTTGACCCCTTGTTCCTGCAAATAGGTTAGAAAAGAAGGGGTTTGATTGAAGAGAGATGGGTTGTTGAGTTTGATGTAGAGGTGGATCAGTTGAGACAGTGAGAACAGTAGAGGTTGAGAGTTGATGCTGTTTCATCACAGGAGCACTATCTTCATCATCACTTGACACAATAACATTTGGAGCAGCACCAGAGGCTCTTTTTCCCAGGTTCACGGCTTCTTCATCGATTCAATGGCCTTTCCTTTGGAGGCCTTCCTCTCGAATTTTGACACGGTTGAGACTTCCAAAATGTGTCTCATCTTGGTTATCATTGACCTTGTAAATCTTTGCATGTCGTAATGGTCACATGATATGGGGGCACAAAAGTTGAAGGATTGAAGTTTGGAGGAAGGTTGGTTTGGAGAGATCTTGTGTTTAGGGGGATGAATGAAGAGAGTGCGAAGATGAAGGGAAACATAGGCTGTCGAGGCTTGGTCTTGCAATGGCAGACCATGATAATGGATTTATTGAGATAAATCCTCCAATACATTTCTTTGGCAAGCTCAATGCATAGGGCATACACCAGGGATGAAGGCATATAAATGCATTCATTGATATTTGAAGAGAGGAATTTGGGAGAACAAAATTTCCCAATCTATTATGGTAGAGATATCCATGAAGTTGGGTAGTAAGGGGGCTTTGTGAAAGAAGGAGTTGGGAAGAGCTATTACGTACTTTTTCCATTCCTCATGGGCAAACACTATGAGGCCACATCTATTCCTTGCATGAATCATAATGGAATTTTTGCTTAACGGCCAAGGATTGGAGACAGGTGAGGATTGGCAATTTCAGGGAAATGGGAAATATCCTTCAATCTTTGGTGGGCAGCCATGATAGAGGGGAAGGAAAAGTCAATGTCACAATCTAAAATCCAAGGTTCACAAGTAGGAAGGCTTTCAGATTCAAGGGAGGGATCAACGGTTTCTTGGTTTTGATCGGGCTCACTAGGTTTAAATTGAGGTTCTTGACCGAGGTTGAGGTTCGGGTTCAAGATTAGGTTGAGGTTCGGTTTCAAGATCGGGTTGGGGCTCGGTATCTTGGGTAACAACATGAGGTTCTTGAATTTGAACAGATTCAACAAACTTGGATTGAGGTTCAGGTTCAAGAATGGATTCAGGTGCAGGAATGGGTTCAGGTGCAGGAATGGGTTCAGGTGCAGGAATGCTTACTTTCTTGGCCAAATCTCTGTGTTTGATAAGTTTCAAGGCTTTTTGGGTTTCTTCCTCTGTTAGCACTTGTCTTAAGTAATAGATAACAGCAGGGACATGCTTGGGATCCTCTAAGGAAAGTCCTTCAGAAGCTTTGAAGATGTTTTCGGGGATGGGGGAAGGATCGAGGGACTATCAGAGGGAGATTCTTGACTGAAGAGAGGGATAGCTGTCAGAATGGGAGACATAGGACTTTTATTCCCCCTTAACAGAGGCTCATCCTTTTCAGAACTAGAGCTATTCCCCCTATCTTTTTCAACACTTGGCTCATTTGGACTAATGTTAGAGGGATTAAGATTTAGGATGCCTTGAGCCACGAGTCATGAGGTGAACTAGATTGGTCTTTGGATGAGGAGGGTTGAGGAGTGGTTGGTTTCAACTTTTTGGATGGGGAGCATCTTTATCTGTTTTTCTTTTCCTAGAGAAAGTGCGAGAGTAAGAGAATGCTTAGAGGTTACCTTGGATGTGGTTTCGGCACTTGAGACAACCTTAGGCATCGGAGATGAAGCTTCCATAAATTTGTCCCTGAGATATTTGTCAACCTTAGGCTGTCCTCACTTCCATTAGTGACTCGGCAACGGCTCTTCTCATATCTTCATCAAACTCATCACCTTGAGCTTCACCCATACACAACATCGGGGATTTCTTCTTCTTCACCATCATACTCATCAATATCCTTGAAGATAGGATCTGGCGAGTATCTTCAACCGTCGGCGTGCTCCACGGCTACCATTTTTCCTTTGTCGGTTTCTTGAGCACTTTCTTGCTCATGACTATCTCTTCTTGAATTTGCTTTCCTTTACTAAGCTTCTTTCCCTTTCTGTTTTCTTCATCTTGGCTAGGCTTTTTCTTCTTTTGATTTTGGTTGGAGAAGTCTCTTGAGATCTTTCTTTTATGACAACACCTTTGTCATGCTTTCTCTTGGATCTTTTGTCATTCACCATGTTTACCAATCCCTGCCATATCTTCGTGTCCTTCTCAGTTTTCTCTTTCAATCTTTGAGAGGCTTCATCAAAATTCTCAGAATTTGTCCCCAAGCTCTAATTTCTTCTTACCCTTCGGTTTGAAGGTGCTCAAGTTGAAGCTTACGGTTGATACTAGAGATGCGGACTTCAAGCCACTCATCTTTTAGGGGAGGATTTAACCTTGGAATAAGGTGATGGAGAATTCCACTCATGAATCTGAAATTGTTCATCCTTGGATTTTGTTTCTTGTATTTCCAAGGAGAGGGAGATATGGCTAATTGAAAGTTGTGAAGTAAGGCAACACTCAGTTTAACTTCTTTGGTTATCAAACTTAGGGCTTGCTTCCATTCATTGGGGCTTATTTGATCAAATGATGGCGCTTTCCATCAAACCCTTTGATTACAACATCCATTAGGGTTGATTTGAACAAATCAAGGTCCTTCTTTTTGATTGGTTTGTCTGAACCAATAGATAATTGCGACTTGGTTTGTCAAAGAACCTTTTGTAGAATGGTTCCAGGTTGTTGTCTTTCCTATTCCAGAGATTTGAAACACCATTGCTTTTGATAGGGATGTTGTAAACCTTGGACACAATCTTGGGGGTCACATTGATTTCAGTACCTTCAATGGTGGTTTTGATTGCCCCAGTTGATTGTCTTTCTCCTTTCATAAAAATCTCTACAGCGGCTTCTCATAAATAGGAGGTTGAGCTTCCATCATATTGCAGAGATGATTGGATTCCAAGAGTTCTTTGATTAGAGTTCCAACATTGTGCTCATAGAACTCAGGTTTGATGAAGTATCCATGGGCTTCAGGGTAAGACATGTTTGAACTTAGAACAGAGAGTTTTTAGGGTTTATGAGAAAAACAGAGGGAATCAAAGAATGAATTTGGAAGGGAGAATAGTGATTGTTTAGCGAGGATTAAATCGCAAGGTTAAATGATAGTTTTGATATGGGGATTGGTGGAGTTCAACGGCTAATACGTGGGTTCTGCAACGGTTAAAATTTGCATTTAAGAGGAAGTTGTTCATGAACGGTGATATTTGTCTCCACTCATTACTTGTACAATAACTTCCCATAAAACATGGGAGTTATTTCCGTACACAAAGGCGAAATTTCGAGAGGGAATAAACGAGACATTAATAGATATGTGTTAGTGGCAAGTTCCAAAACTTCCTCGATTTGGCAAGAACTAAATTCATAGGCTATCGAGACTTAATTACCAGCCAAGTCTATTTTGAATGATCATTGCCACTAATTTGACTGAAACTGAATTTGGCTATAAAAGGAAATGGTTCAGATGAAGAAATTTACCAAATTCATTTCATTCATAGAAAATGGGAAGACTTGTTTCAAAGTTCAGTCCTAGCAAAATGGCTAAGACTGCAAAGAGACTTGTTTTTCAAAGTCCAAGGGTAGATGAAACACGAGAGGCAAGGTTTGAGAGGGAGTTTCTGTCATATAGGCTCCAAGGCGATATAGGTTTGGAGCAGGAGGTGGATCAAATACTAAAAGATGATCCCAATAAGGAGGAGGAGTTGAAGGGGAGAGAGATAAGAAAGAAGTTTTGGGAGGAGGAGAGATTAGCACTTTTGGAAGGTGAAGAAAATAGGTTGAGAGAGAGCAAAAAGTAAGGGTAAGGCTAAGATAGTTGAAGGGGGAACCGGTGATCTGACGGCTAAGGTTAAGGCTGTCAAGAAAGGAGAGAAGGAGAATCAAGTAGGCCAGTTAAGGACAAGGTGGAAAGGGTTTATACCTTGGGAGAGCTAGTGAAGCTTGACGGTGATGAAAAGGATTAAGGTTGACACAAAAATTGGTCAACCCGATTTCATAAACTGTCAAGGAATTCACAGCTTTGTCACCGAGGATTCTCTAACTCTTAGCCAAACAGTTCTTGAGGAAGCTGGAGATAACTTTGCAGGAGTGCAAAGTTCTCCTTCCAAAGTCTATATGAAGTTGTTTTCTCAATTTCTCAAGTGTTTGAGTCAGTGCTCTAAATGGTGAGGAGGATGAAGGTCCTCGGTGCGATCAAGCTATCATTGCACGAGGCAAGTGCAAATTCTTCAGTACCTTTAGCTTTATCTCACCACTTAGTGAGTATCCTCCCTATAATGCAGTTGAAGAGTGGTGGCCAAGGAGGGTCTGTCCTTCTTTGCAGTTCTCAACCTCTGCTATTGATCCATTTATGGAAAGGCACCCTGTTTGGTTGGAGAGATATGGAGATATCAAAGAGAGTGCATATCAAGCTCCAGACATTATTTATAGTGATAGAGGATATGGGGATGATTGCTTCCAAGATCAGCTATGGGATAAACAGGATTGGCGGTCCTTAGGCTGTCAAGGCTTTTCGAGAGGTGCTTGAGATGAGAAGGAAGGTTGATGAAGCTTTTGGTAATATGGATTTAGGCTTGTTTTTAAGGTGTTTGAATTTCTGTAATGTAGGAATGAAGTTTGGTTTTGATAGGTAAGAAGCTTTTGTATTGAGAAAAAGGTTAGCTGTCAGACAATGTTGTTGACAGCAGCCATAGGAAATGGTTTGTTCTAATGAATAAGAGTTTTTCCTTTTTTTGTTTTATTTTGGTAGATTAATCATGCCTAGCATTGCTCTTAACATCTCAAATCTTTTCTCATCCATAGCCTTTGTTAGGATGTCAGAGACATTATTTTCAGTACACACTTTAGCAAGACTAATGTTCCTTTTTCAACATGGTCTCTGATGAAGTGATGTCGACCTCAATATGCTTTGTCTTTGAGTGTTGGACGGGGTTTTCTGTCATGGCAATGGTACTTGAGTTGTCACGAGAAGATTGGAATGTTGGACAGTTCAATTCCAAAATCTTGTAATTGACTTTTGAGGTAAAGTATTTGTGAACAACACAAACCGACGGCAATATATTCGGCCTCGAAATTTGTTGAGGTGGCTGCGAGGTTTGCTTTTTACTTGACCATGAAATGATTCTAGATCCAATAAATTGGCATCCACCACTTGTGGACTTTCTATCTAGGTTACACCTGCATAATCGAGTCGGTGAATCCAATTAAAGAAAATGGGGATTCGGTAGGATACCACAATCCATAATCGGGGTTCCTTTGAGATATCTCGAGAATTCTCTTGACAGCGAGAGATGAGACTCCTTGGGATTCGCACTGAAATCTAGCACAAAGACAGACACTAAACATAATGTCAGGTCTTGAAGCTGTTACATAGAGAAGGGATCCAATGTAGCTCCTGTAGAGTGTTGGATTTACACTTTGGCCATCAGGATCAGCATGAAGTTTGGTTGTGGTTGACAATGGAGTTTTAGCAGGTGAAGCAGATTGCATGTCAAACTTTTTGATCATGTCCCTTGTGTATTTAGCTTGGTTGATGAATATTCCTTCCTCCATTTGCTTGACTTGAAGGCCCAAAAAGAAGGTAAGCTCACCAATCATGCTCATTTCAAACGGTCCTTCATAATATTCCCAAATTCGGTGCACAAGTCTTCATTTGATGATCCAAAAATGATGTCATCAACATAGACTTGGATGAGCAACGATCATCTCCATATTTTTTGATAAACAAAGTGTTATCAATATGGCCCTTGGTAAATCCTTTACCAAGGAGATATCTAGATAGGGTGTCATACCAAGCTCTTGGTGCTTGTTTAAGTCCATATAGTGCTTTGTCCAATTTATATACATGATCGGGAAACTTGGGATGCTCAAATCCAGGAGGTTGAGAAACAAACACCTTTTCATTTAGGACTCCATTTAGAAATGCACTCTTAACATCCATTTGAAACACTTTCATCTTCTTAAATGAAGCATAGGCAAGAAATAGCCTTATAGCTTCAAGTCTTGCAAGCGGTGCAAATGTCTCATCATAGTCAATGCCTTCTTCTTGTCTGTATCCTTGAGCAACCGGTCTAGCTTTGTTTCTTACTACAACACCCTCTTCATTCATTTTATTCCTAAACACCCATCTTGTTCCAATGACGGTTTGGTTCTTTGGCTTAGGAACAAGCTTCCAAACTTTGTTTCTTTCAAATTGCTCTAGTTCTTCCTCCATTGCTTCTATCGGTCACGGGTCTTGAAGAGCTTCATTTATCTTTTTGGGTTCAATTTGGGAGATGAAGGCACTCATTAGAGAGTCAAGAACATGCATGTTAGGTGGTATGTCCATTTTGTGTATAGGAAGATCTATATAGATGTTTTTGTTTGGAGGGATAATGTGGGTAATGATTTCAGGTTGAGGAATTGATTGAGAGGAGTTGTTATCAGATTGGATAGGGTCTTCTTCAAGGGGATTTTGATGGTTGGATGAAGGAAGGTTAATTGATGCATCATGGGCATCGAGATGCACCTTTCATTGTTGAGAGAGGTTTCATGGTCATCGAGGCAAAGTTGATTGTTTATTTGTGTCTTTGGGCACTATATAAGGAAGGGAAGGTGAATCTTCTTCAGGGATGAGACAAGAGGGGTCATGAGCAGGAGAAACCTCGGGTAGGTTATCCGAGTTGCCCACAGCTTCATCAAAATCACATAGCTCAGTGTGACTTTGGTCATTATTTTCATCAAAGTCTACATGAATTGATTCCTCTACAACAAGTCTTCTTTTGTTGTAAACTCTATAGGCTTTGCTAGTATTGGAGTATCCAAGGAAAATTCCTTCATCACTCTTTGAATCAAATTTGTCAAGATTATTTTTCCCATTGTTGTGTATGAAGCATCTACTTCCAAAGCCATGGAAGTATGAAATGGTTGGTGTTCTTCCATTCCAAAGTTCATAAGGAGTCTTGGAGTGAAACTTGTTGATGAGGGTCTTGTTTTGAACATAGACAGCAGTGGTTACTGCTTCACCCCAAAAATATTTGGGAAGGTTGTGTTACGACAGGCATAGACCTTGCTTTGCCTCACAAATTGTTCTATTCTTTCTTCGCAACTCCATTTTGCCGAGGAGTTCTAGGAAGCGAAAAGTTGTGCTCAATCCCTTTTTGATCATAGTATTCTTCAACACCAGTGTTCTCAAATTCCTTACCATGATCTGATCTAATTTTGATGATGGATAAACCCTTTTGGTTTTGAATTTTATTGAACAATTTGACAAGTTGTTCCAAAGTATCCTTTTTGGATTCAAGGAGGATGATCCAAGTAAATCTAGTGTAGTCATCAACTACAACAAGAGAGTATCTCTTTCCACCAAGAGATCTAGTTCTGATAGGTCCAAAAAGGTCCATGTGAAGAAGTTGAAGAGGTTTAGAGGTATCTAGTTTGGTTTTGGCAGTGAAGGAGGTTTTCTTTTGTTTTCCACATTGACAAGCTTTGCATAACTTGTCCTTTTTGAAGGGTATTTTGGGCAGGCCTTTTACTAGGTTGGAGTTGGCTAGTTTTGAGATGCTTTTCAGGTTTAGGTGAGCTAATCTTTTGTGCCATAACCAAGACATGTCAGATTGACTGAAGGAGAGTAGGCAATGGGCATCTGAGGAATCCACAATTTCAAGGTTTAGACAGTAGAGATTGCCTTTTCTTATTCCAGTGAGGATTGATTTGTTGTTGACATCCTTGACAATGCAGTGGTTCTTGGAACATTCAACATGATATCCCTTATCAGAAATCTGACTAAGGCTAATCAAATTGTGCTTGAGACCCTCTACATAAGATACATTAGTGAAAATAATATCTTTAGTAACAAGGTTTTCTGATCCTTTGACTTTGGCTTGAGAATTGTCACCAAAAGTTACATTTGGACCATTTTTGGGGACATATTGTTGTAGCCACTCCTTGTTGTAAGTCATGTGCCTGCTGCATCCACTGTCCAAGTACCATATTCCTTTCCTAGGTTCCTACAAAACAACAAAATACATTTATGGTACCCTTTATTCTTTTGGGTCCAAAGGATTAGAATTTCTTTGGTCCCCTAGCTTTGTTCATTGCTCTCTTTCCAAAGTCTTGGTTTAGGGCATTATAATATCCCATGATTTGCAGCATATAGGGAGTAGGAGCAATAGGTTGGGTTTGATTAAGAAATTGGTTGGGAGAAGAGAATAGATTTTGGTTATGAAACTGAGAATGGCTTGGGGAATTATGAGATGATCTAGGAGAGGTATTGTGTTGGGCATGGTTTCTTCCATTAGAGAATGGCCAGCTTAGGTCTTTGAGGTTTGGCATATGAGTGATGATCATAGAATCTTTGCTGTCTTGGAGACCTCACTGCTCACCATATCTTGGCCGTCTAGGAAACCTCTCGCCGTCCACCATGTCTTGGTTGTCTAGGAGACCTCTCCGTCCTGTCATGTCTTGGTTGGTTCTCCTTCATTTGCTCCTTGATTCCTTTCTTTTGCCATATGTATTTACCTTTGCTTGCTTGTTCTCCTTTTCCTTTTGACTGTTTTAGCATGGCTATATGAGTTTTGTCAGTGTGAGTGGGGCTATTTGGAGTTGATACATCAGTGTGGCTGGAGCTAGCTTCATCCATTTTTCCTTTTTCCTTGAGATCTTCCTTGGTTTGGATAGGATAAACATTTTCTTGGACTTTGACATAGTTCATGCTTTCAAGAACCATTTTGTCAATTGCCCTTTCATCAGTAAGAGGGGTATATGTGTACATAGTAGGATTGTTAGCTCCAATTCCTGATTTGTCACTTGGGTGTCTTTGGTTGTAGCTAAAATGGGTCAAGGCTTCTCCAGAGCTGTTCCAGGTTTTAAACTTCTTTACGAAGGATTCATTTTCCTTTTCAAGATTGATGTTGGTTTCGAAGTTTGGAATTCATAGTCGGATCTTCATTGGCTTTTTCAAGCATAAGGTTTTGGACTTTCAGACCTTGATTGGCTTTTTCAAGGTTCTCAATGGTTTTACTTTGGGATAGATTGTCGGTGAGTAATGAAGCAAAGCCGGTTTGGTGTCTTTTTATTTGAATTAATAAAGTATCTTGACTAATTGTTTAAATTCTTCATTATTTAAGGTATTGAATTGAGGTACTGCTTTTAGTTCCTCAAGAACGCCTAAGGCTTCAAGATCCTCTTCATTGTTCGAGTTTTCATCATCTCCGGCCATCAAGCATATCATTGCTTCTTCTCCTTCACTTTCGAGTCACCGTACTCACATTCCTCATCACCGAACTTGGATGAGTCGCAATCAATACTTGCTCTTTATTCTTCTCATTCTTCTTCTTTGTGCAATTGTAGCGATTGCATCTTGAACTATGAATTATCTCTTTAGAGTATGAGAATTTCTTAGGCGTCGACTTTCCTTAGGTTTCCTTGGTTCAGGACAATCGGAGGAGTAATGTCCAAGCTTCTTACGGTTGAAGCATTCAACTTTCTTTTAGGGTTCTCTTGATCGAGGTGGATGGGCTATAGCTTCTCTCAAAGGACTTCTTATGTGCTCTCAAGGTGTTTCGACGGCCATGGATATGAGGCTTGGTAGATCTCCTTGGGAGAGGTTATTTGAGGGAAGGTTTACTTTGGAGGGAGAGAAGAACCATAGAATCAATATCTTGTTGGGTAATTGGTTTTGGGTGGTTTCTTGGGCAGCTAAGGCAAGAGTTTATGAAATGGAGGGAACAGGTTGAAGTTTTATCATTCCTTCTAGTTCATAGGCTTCAAGTTTACCAAAGTATTGTTCAACAGTCATGGTGCTCCATTCTGAGCCTTCTCTTATTGGCAAAGCTACCTTCTCATATTCTTGAGGAAGGTTGGAGTATATTTTGAGACACAAGTCTTGGTTCTCAAAAGTTTTACCATGATCGGCAATGGATCTTACCAAGTCTTCAAACCTTGGTTTTGCAGCACTTACTTTCTCACCAGGGTAGAATTTGAAGTTGTCAAGTTGTCTAAGAAGATTGTATAGGTTTTGTGTTCTAACACTAGTGTGTTTTTGGAACTTGGTATGAATGAGTTCCCAAGCGGCCTTTGCGGCTTGGCTCCTTGGCAATTTCTTGAGCAAGAGAGTCATTGACGCTCTTTTGGAGTATGTTCTTGACTTTAAGGTTAGCACTAACAAGTTGCCTTTACGAATCGATCCGTAATTCAGGAGATTTAACTTTGCTTTGGGTCCACCATTTGTATCACTTGAGATACGTGGATATGTGACTTCATTTTCAAGGGCAAACCAGTTCCGATACATCGTTGGCATCAAGGTAAGTTTTGATTTTTGATGCATATATTTCAAATGATCCACAGTCATCAATGTGGGGAATGTCTTTCTCATTATTTCTTCTTGGATTTGAGGCATGGTGGGTTGGTAGTTGATCCTTCACAAGTTGTTAGACTTTTATGTGTGAAGACAAGCTCGATACCAATTGAAAGGTCTGTTTGCTTAGATCAAATTAAAGGTTAGGCGTTAAGGTTTGACAGGAGGTGAAATCTTAGCTGTCAGAGGTTAACTGGTTTTAAAGATTGGAGTTAAATGTACAGCGGAATAAAAGTGTTTGAAATAATGTAAAGACAAGTGAATAGTGTATGTGTGTGTATATGTGTGTGTGTATATGTGTGTGTGTGTTGTGTGATAATACCAATTGAACACAAGGAATTTTAAGGTGGTTCAGAGTTCACTCCTCCTACGTCCCACCCTCTTTTGTCAACCTTGACAAGTGAGATCAATCCACTTAAATCTAGTTCCCGTTAAGATTTACAAAGGATTGGATAGGCAAGTTCCTTGAACTTCCTCTTCCTAATAAGTACAGTCTATTAGGGATCAAGCTCTAATCTGAGCTATTCACACTACCCACTTAAAGTCAGTCTTAAGGGGTTCTTACAAATCGTTTATACACCCGAGATCGATTACAAGTGTCTTAATATTGTTTTGATTATTGGTTGCAGGTTGAGACGGTTTGGATGCAAGGTTTGTAGAAGTTGTGTGTGAAAAGGGGTGTGTCTTCAGTCTTGGAGAGTTCCTTTTATAAGCTATGAAATAGCCGTTGGAGGAGACAAGGAGACAAGGGAGGGAATGCATGTTGGAGTTGCATTTAGAGCCTTTGTTGATGGAGAATAAAATAGCCGGAATCGCAACCAGGCATGTGATCTTTATGGAGATGAGCTGGCAACATCTGTATGGAGAGATTTGGACAAGGCATATCTTGGTCATCACAGGATTTCTTCATAGCTGTTGATGTTGAAGATCATAGCTGTTGAGGAGTGAAACCTTTGCTGTGAGAGAACCTTAGCCGTCGAGCTAAGTTACGATCTAGAAGGTTTAGGCATTATGTAATACATCATACTACACATGTAATTTAGATGCATTAATGTATATGAGAGGTTTTGAGTGATATCTTAGAGGGATGTTTTGAATCATAGCTGTCCAGTTGATATATATATAGGAGTGCAGATTGAAGTTGATGGCTTAGCTGTCCAAGGTCATATGTTATCTTGGCTGTCAGATAACATATGATATATTTCTTTGTCAAAACCTATGGTAACTATGTGGCTTACATAGTTAGGTCCTAACAAAAAGTATTCTCCAATTATAATTATATTTACTATATTAGAATCCTAGTTATATTAAGTTTTGTTATTTCCTTATTTACTTTCTCTTGTTATGTATAAATAGGGCCTTTACAATATCAATAAAATTCAAGATATCTTCTTCAATATTTATCAAAGCTTACGGTGGGACTACTAAACTCCACGATCAGATCTTCACTAATTAGAACAACATCTCTGCTTACGTTGGTTTAACGTACATCAATCAAGATATTCCCATCTAAAAGATTTTAATGATTGATTAAAAGAATAATAAAATTAAACAACCAAAATGAGTTAAGCCATGTGAGCTCCATGTCCATATCAACTTTCTGACATACTGACAGTCTGTGAAATTCATATATTCGAACTATAAATTCAAGTCAGACACCCTCTTCAAATTTCAAATTCTTTCAATTTTATTCCCCAAAAACTTCTTAAATACATTACGAAAAGCTTACCTTTATCTCAGTTCAGATAGGGTAAAAATTCTTTCATGGGTATTAGATTGGCTTTAAAGATTGGTAGTGGCAAGCATATTAGTAGCAAACTGCAATCTCTTCTGAATAGGAATCATTCAGATCATGTCCCAAAAGGTCATTTTGCAGTTTATGTTGGAGAAATTCAGAGGAAGCGTTACGTAGTTCCATTATGTTATCTGAATCATTCTTTGTTCCAAGAATTGCTGAGGCGAGCTGAGGAAGAGTTTGGTTTTGATGATCCGACGGGGGCTTTAACTATTCCTTGCAAAGAAGAAGTCTTTATCAATTTAACTGCTAGGTTACATATTCATGAGATAAGTCAATAAATAAAGAAGAAAGACTTTTTTAGGTGCACAATTTTTGTAAGAGACAACCTAATTACTAAGTTAGCTCTCTCTCCCTCTCTCTCTGTCTCAAAGCTGAACGGTAACTCTCTCTCTCTCTATCTCTCTCTCTGGAGAAGAGAAGCTAGGCACAATTCTACGTACTAGCTAGGAACTACTAAATGTAAGGTTTCTCGTGTAACTAATTTTAATGATTATGAGAAATACTTCTTCCTCTATCTCGAAATCTTCTAATCATGCTGGTTTTTGCTAATGATTCTCATGCATAAAGGATTCATTCAGGATTCAGCAGCATTCAGCACACTATCAAATGGAATGTTAAGACTGTTTCATATATGGCCAAACAAGTGACAATATATATTTAAGCAGAAAGTCTACAGAAAAATAGATCAGTAGAAAATTTGAAGTCAAGAATCAATTTTTATCTATACATGATTAATAGCCTCAACAGGAATGGCAATTATATATACGCTATTAGGAACTAAATCTTCGTTTACATTTTTTTTACATGATCCGTACAGCAATCAAGTTTTGAAATTTAAATTCAAGTCTCACACCCTCTTGAATATTGTTAAAAAAAATTCAACTAGAATAACCACATTCTGTGTAATAATTTCGTATATATGCATACGGACATGGTAAAACTTCGTGAAACAGAGTCTCTAGACACATGTCAACTAGAATAACCACATTCTGTGCATACACATATTTCGGCTAAGATATAAATAAAATATTCTTCATGTACGTACCAATAAGCAGTTGTGCATAATATGCACATCGATAGTGTGCTTAACTAGCGTGCTATTAGATAGATACTTATACAACATGTAATAGTTACTTGACTATTAGATAGGAAGGGAACGAAAATCTTATTCACGGGACTAAGTGTTCTTTTTAATAAAGAGTCTCCCAGTCAAGTACCCCAACGTTCTTTCCTGGTTTTTTAACTGGAAAGTGACACTCAAGAAGGCATCAACGCTGCACGGAATCACAAGACTACCCTTTGGATAATCAAACCCGAATTCTTCCTCAGCTTGCCTCAACAAATCTTGAAACAAACCGTTTTTCAAGTACGACAAAGGAACAACAAATCTTTTTTGCCTATAATCATCTGTAACGTAAACCGCAAAATGACCTCTTGGAACAACCACCACTCTTTCCCATGGTGACCGCCGCCTAGAAGACCATTTTAATACAAGTTTCCTTACAGCACAAAGAGCAAAACCGCGTACATATGTATAAACTCCCATGAGACTCTTTATTGCCAAAGTATAGATTCAAGAGTATAAGATTCTTGTTGATTTAGAAAAAAAAAAGTGTTTGAATTCTGTATAAAATGTTTGTTTGTAACGCAGCTAGGATTGTGTTTCCTTCTTTGATGTTTCCTTTTTCCTTTGGGTTTCTTATTTCCTTATTTGATGTTTCCTTTTTCCTTTGGGTTTCTTATTTCCTTATTTGATGTTTCCTTTTTCCTTTGGGTTTCTTATTTGCTTAGAGTTTCCTTTTGACTACAACTCTTTTGTAATCTCATATAAATCCTTCCTCCATGTGAGAAGAATAACAAGAGAAATTATTATCCCAATTTAAATTTCTACATGGTATCAGAGCTAGCATACACAAGCTTTTGATAGATGGCGGAACAAGCACCACCGGCCGGTGGTGGTGATGGAAGACCTCCTCCGATTTTGAAGATTGAATACAACTCTCCTTTCTACCTAGGTCCCCAAGATCGACCTGGTGATTTCATAACTCCTACTCGCTTCCGTGGTGATAACTATGATGATTGGGCTGGCGATATACAGACCGCTTTTGAGGCTAGACGCAAATTCGGCTTCTTGGATGGATCTATTCCATCCGCCGTTTCTCCTTGCACCGAGTTAGATTGGAATACTATTCATGCTATGTTGGTATCATGGCTCATGAACACTATTGATCCCGAGGTTAAGAGCACGCTGCCCAAGTATAGGGATGCTAGGTGTTTGTGGGATTCTCTCAAATCTCGATATGCGTTGGTGGATGGACCTCGCATTCAACAACTGAAGATGTCAATAGCACGATGTGAGCAGACCAAGACCATGCCTGTTGCTGTGTATTTCGGTAAGTTGACTGGATTATGGGAATCTCTCGCACAATTACGAGCCGCTTATAGATTGTTCTTGCTGCGACAACCGCACAAATGATAGAAGCACGCGGCACGAAGGGAGACCGGCAAGCTTCATGAATTTCTTATGGGTTTAAATTCTGAATACTATGCCTCTCTTCGTACTAACCTCTTGTCTCAGGATCCCTTGCCCACTCTTGATCGAGCTTACCAATTGATAGCACAGGCTGAACGAGTGCGACTTGCTAAACCAATTCTTGATGAACCTCCGGATGCAGTTGGCTTTTCCCTCAAAACCGGTGGTCCTCGTGGTCGTGACAAGCCCGATAAATCCCACCTTACATGTTCACACTGTCAGAAAAAGGGCCATGATGTCTCTTCTTGCTTTGAGCTTGTCGGTTATCCAGAATGGTGGGGAGACAGTAGCAAAACAAGTGCTCGTGGTGGCGGTCGTCCTCAACAAGGTCGAGGGAGAGGAGTTGCGCGGACCAACTCAGTTGCCCAAGTTGGTGCCGCCCAAGTCGGCATGGCTGCCGGATCCGCCCAAGCCGGTTCTTCATCCTTGTTTACTGCAGAACAATGGAATGCTTTGGCCGGCCTAGTTGGTAACACTCGTATTCCGGATAATCGCCTTCATGGTACGTCTGAGACATCTTCTTGGATCATTGATACGGGAGCATCCAATCATGTGATCGGAAACGCTGCTTGTCTCTTTGATTCATACTCTATACAAGCTTGCCCCATCAAGCTTCCTAACGGCACCTCGTGTTTGCACATATTGAGGGTTCTGCTTCGCCGAGATATACCCTTGTTCTTCAATCATGTTCTTTATATACCAAATTTAAACTGCTAGTCTTCTCTGTTTCTCAATTATCTCGATGATGTTCATTGCACCTGTCCATTTTAATGCTTCTATGTGTGCTATACAGGACCAGTCGAGGAACCTGATTGGAACGGGTGTTAGGCGGGATGGACTATACTACTTCGGAGGCGCACCTTCTGCTTGTCACGTTTGTCAACAATGCATCCGCTTTACTCGAGTTGTGGCATAATCGTATGGGGCATCCTTACGAAAAAGTAGTAAATCTTCTTCCTCCGGTCTCTCATTTGTCGGGTAGTCTTCATCAACCTTGCGACGTTTGTTTTCGTGCTAAACATTCTAGAGATAGCTTTCCTATTAGTGAGTATAAATCTACTAGAGTTTTTGAGAAAGTTCACCGTGACTTGTGGGGTCTTTACACCCATGTTTCCTCTTGTGGTGCCCGTTATTTTTGACTTTGGTAGATGATTATTCACGTCTTTGTTTGAATTTATTTACTAGTTGATAAAACGGAAGTTTTTCGCATGTTTATGGCCTTTGTTGCAATGGTGGATCGACAGTTTTCTCAAAAAATCAAAATTGTTCAATCTGATAATGGCACTGAGTTTAACTCCCTGTTTGATTATTTTCTTTCCACCGGCATTCTTTTTCAAACATCATGTGTTGGCACCCCTCAACAAAATAGGCGTGTCGAACGTAAACACCGTCATATTTTGAACATAGCTAGAGCCTTGAGGTTTCAGGCTCACCTTCCCATTTACTTTTGGGGCGAAGCGGTCCTTACCGCTGCTCATTTGATTAATCGAACCCCTTCCCCATTGTTGGATAACAAAACTCCCTACGATATCTTGTTTGGCAAAAACCCCTTTTATGAATCTCTTTGAGTTTTTGGTTCGATGTGTTATGCTCATAATCAGCAGGCTAGGGGTGAAAAATTTGCTAGTCGCAGTAGTAAATGCATCTTCGTGGGGTATCCTCTTGGTAAAAAGGGGTGGAAGCTGTTTGATCTTGAGACCAAGAAATTTTTCGTCTCTCGTGATGTCAAGTTCTTTGAGACTGTGTTTTCATACAGCGATTCTACTACTGTTCCTCATATCCAGGATTCTGTTGATGTTCTTGCTGAGGAAGAAGCTTTTGGTCACATTGATTTTCCTATTGAAGAAGACTCCGCTGCTCCTTCTGTTGTTCAGACTGCAGCCGAGCCCGCTCCTCTATCCGATGTACAGGAAGAGGTTCCTCCGGCTCCCACTGCTCCCTCTGCATCAACGTCGGTCTCTTCTGATGACTCTGGATCCGATCTTTTAGGGAGGGGTATGAGACAGAAATTGCCTTCTGTTCGTCTTCGCGATTTTGTGGCCCTTACTACATCTTCTAGTCCATCTCCCGCCTCTCCGTCTTCAATCAGTTCCTCAGGTACTCCCTATCCTATAGCTCACTATATAAACTGTGATCGGTTTTCTGCGAAATATCGTACCTTTCTTGCAGCTCTTACAGTGGCTAAAGAGCCGACTTCCTTTCGTGAAGCCATGGCTCATGATGGCTGGAAACAATCAATGCAAGAGGAAATTCGTGCCTTGGAGGATAATGGCACATGGTCCATGGTGTCTCTGCCTCCTGGCAAACGGGCTCTAGGATGTCAATGGGTCTATAAGATCAAGTACAATTCTGACGGAGCAGTTGACCGGCTGAAATCTCGGCTAGTTGTTCTTGGCAATCATCAGAAAGAAGGCATCGACTACACAGAAACTTTTGCTCCTGTGGCTAAAATGGTCACTGTTCGGGCTTTCCTTGCTATTGCTGCTTCCAAGAATTGGGAGCTTCATCAGATGGACATTCACAATGCCTTCTTGCATGGCGACTTAGCAGAAGAAGTTTATATGAAACCCCTCCGGGCTTTGCGGCACCGAACACCAACATCAAGCTTGTTTGTCGTCTTCATAAGTCCCTATATGGTGCTTGAAGCAAGCCCCTCGTTGTTGGTTCGCCAAGTTGTTGACTTCCTTGAAGACTTATGGCTTCCTCCAGTCCCTACTCGACTACTCTCTGTTTACCTTCACCAAAGGTGCCATCCAGATAAATGTGCTTGTGTATGTTGACGATCTCATCATAGCCGGAACGATTCCGCCTTTCTATCCTTCAAAAAGTACGTGTGAGTGCTTCAAAATGAAGGATCTCGGGTCTACGAAATACTTTCTTGGCATTGAGGTTGCTCGCAATCCCGATGGCCTGTTTACGTGCCAACGAAAGTATACATTGGATATTATTTATGAGGCCGGTTTACTAGGTTCGAAGCCCTCTAGCTTCCCCATTGAACCTAACCATAAGCTTGGTGTTGCTACCGGTGCTATCTTGGAAGATCCTAACGCTATCGATGCCTAGTTGGGCGACTCATTTACTTGGGCCGTAACTCGGCGGATCTTGCATATTCGGTCCACATCCTTTCTCAGCTTCATGAATGAACCTCGTTCCGAGCATTGGGAGGCTGCTCTACGGGTGGTTCGATATCTCAAAGGCACGCCGGCAAGGCATTCTTTTGCGCACCGACAGCGATCTCACTCTTCAAGGATGGTGTGACTTGACCGGGCCGCATGCCCCATTTCTCGTCGTTCTCTTACCGGGTGGCTCATTTTTCTCGGGCATTCCCCATATCTTGGAAGACTAAGAAACAACCTACGTTCTCGTTCTTCCGCCGAGGTCAATACCGCGCCATGGCAGCTCTTACATGCGAGCTTAAATGGCTGAAGGGTTTATTGTTGAGCATGGGTGTCCATCACCCCAAGGCTATTCCCATTTTCTGTGATAGTGAATCGGCTCTTCACATTGCCAAGAATCCGTTTATCATGAGCGCACCAAGCATATTGAGGTAGATTGTCATTTTGTCCGTGACGCTATCTCCAATGGTCTTATTGCCCCTTCTTATGTTCCAACGAAGACTCAGTTAGCTGACATATTTACTAAAGCTCTCGGGAAGCAACAGTTTGATGTTTTACTTAGCAAGTTGGGCATTCTTGAACCTCACGCTCCAACTTGAGGGAGGGTGTAACGCAGCTAGGATTGTGTTTCCTTCTTTGATGTTTCCTTTTTCCTTTGGGTTTCTTATTTCCTTATTTGATGTTTCCTTTTTCCTTTGGGTTTCTTATTTCCTTATTTGATGTTTCCTTTTTCCTTTGGGTTTCTTATTTCCTTATTTGATGTTTCCTTTTTCCTTTGGGTTTCTTATTTGCTTAGAGTTTCCTTTTGACTACAACTCTTTTGTAATCTCATATAAATCCTTCCTCCATGTGAGAAGAATAACAAGAGAAATTATTATCCCAATTTAAATTTCTACATGGTATCAGAGCTAGCATACACAAGCTTTTGATAGATGGCGGAACAAGCACCACAGGCCGGTGGTGGTGATGGAAGACATCCTCCGATTTTGAAGATTGAATACAACTCTCCTTTCTACCTAGGTCCCCAAGATCGACCTGGTGATTTCATAACTCCTACTCTCTTCCGTGGTGATAACTATGATGATTGGGCTGGCGATATACAGACCGCTCTTGAGGCTAGACGCAAATTCGGCTTCTTGGATGGATCTATTCCATCCGCCGTTTCTCCTTGCACCGAGTTAGATTGGAATACTATTCATGCTATGTTGGTATCATGGCTCATGAACACTATTGATCCCGAGGTTAAGAGCACGCTGCCCAAGTATAGGGATGCTAGGCGTTTGTGGGATTCTCTCAAATCTCGATATGCGTTGGTGGATGGACCTCGCATTCAACAACTGAAGATGTCAATAGCACGATGTGAGCAGACCAAGACCATGCCTGTTGCTGTGTATTTCGGTAAGTTTACTGGATTATGGGAATCTCTGCACAGTTACGAGCCGCTTATAGATTGTTCTTGCTGCGACAACTGCACAGCCGGACAGAAGCACGCGGCACGAAGGGAGACCGGCAAGCTTCATGAATTTCTTATGGGTTTAAATTCTGAATACTATGCCTCTCTTCGTACTAACCTCTTGTCTCAGGATCCCTTGCCCACTCTTGATCGATCTTACCAATTGATAGCACAGGCTGAACGAGTGCGACTTGCTAAACCAATTCTTGATGAACCTCCGGATGCAGTTGGCTTTTCCCTCAAAACCGGTGGTCCTCGTGGTCGTGACAAGCCCGATAAATCCCACCTTACATGTTCACACTGTCGAAAAGGGCCATGTTGTCTCTTCTTGCTTTGAGCTTGTCGGTTATCCAGAATGGTGGGGAGACAGTAGCAAAACAAGTGCTCGTGGTGGCGGTTGTCCTCAACAAGGTCGAGGGAGAGGAGTTGCGCGGACCAACTCAGTTGCCCAAGTTGGTGCCGCCCAAGTCGGCATGGCTGCCGGATCCGCCCAAGCCGGTTCTTCATCCTTGTTTACTACAGAACAATAGAATGCTTTGGCCAGCCTAGTTGGTAACACTCGTATTCCTGATAATCGCCTTCATGGTACGTCCTGAGACATCTTCTTGGATCATTGATACGGGAGCATCCAATCATGTGACCAGGAAACGCCGCTTGTCTCTTTGATTCATACTCTATACAAGCTTGCCCCCGTCAAGCTTCCTAACGGCACCTCCGTGTTTGCACATATTGAGGGTTCTGTTCGCCCGACGTACACCCTTGTTCTTCATCATGTTCTTTATATACCAAATTTAAACTGCAGTTCTTCTCTCGTTTCTCAATTATCTCGATGATGTTCATTGCACCGTCCATTTTAATACTTCTATGTGTGCTATACAGACCGGGCCGAGGAACTCCGATTGGAACGGGTGTTAGGCGGGATGGACTATACTACTTCGGAGGCGCACCTTCGCTTGTCACGTTTCGTCAACAATGCATCTCGCTTTGCTCGAGTTGTGGCATAATCGTATGGGGCATCCTTCCGAAAAAGTAGTAAAACTTCTTCCTCCTGGTCTCTCATTTGTCGGGTAGTCTTCATCAACCTTGCGACGTTTGTTTTCGTGCTAAACATTCTAGAGATAGCTTTCCTATTAGTGAGTATAAATCTACTAGAGTTTTTGAGAAAGTTCACTCGTGACTTGCGGGGTCCTTACACCCATGTTTCCTCTTGTGGTGCCCGTATTTTTTTGACTTTGGTAGATGATTATTCACGTGCTTTGTTTGGATTTATTTACTAGTTGATAAAACGGAAGTTTTTCGCATGTTTATGGCCTTTGTTGCAATGGTGGATCGACAGCTTTTCTCAAAAATCAAAATTGTTCAATCGATAATGGCACCGAGTTTAACTCCCGTTTGATTATTTTCTTTCCACCGGCATTCTTTTTCAAACATCATGTGTTGGCACCCCTCAACAAAATGGGCGTGTCGAACGTAAACACCGTCATATTTTGAACATAGCTAGAGCCTTGAGGTTTCGTGCTCACCTTCCCATTTACTTTTGGGGCGAAGCGGTCCTTACCACGCTCATTTGATTAATCGAACCCCTTCCCCATTGTTGGATAACAAAACTCCCTACGATATCTTGTTTGGCAAAAACCCCTTTTATGAATCTCTTTGAAGTTTTTGGTTCGATGTGTTATGCTCATAATCGCGAGTGCTAGGGGTGACAAATTTGCTAGTCGCAGTAGTAAATGCATCTTCGTGGGGTATCCTCTTGGTAAAAAGGGGTGGAAGCTGTTTGATCTTGAGACCAAGAAATTTTTCGTCTCTCGTGATGTCAAGTTCTTTGAGACTGTGTTTCCATACGCCGATTCTACTACTGTTCCTCATATCCAGGATTCTGTTGATGTTCTTGCCGAGGAAGAAGCTTTTGGTCACATTGATTTTCCTATTGAAGAAGACTCCGCCGCTCCTTCGTTGTTCGGGATCGCAGCCGAGCCCGCTCCTCTATCCGATGTACAGGAAGAGGTTCCTCCGGCTCCCACTGCTCCCTCTGCATCAACGTCGGTCTCTTCTGATGACTCTGGATCCGATCTTTTAGGGAGGGGTATGAGACAGAAATTGCCTTCTGTTCGTCTTCGCGATTTTGTGGCCCTTACTACATCTTCTAGTTCATCTCCCGCCTCTCCGTCTTCAATCGCTCCTCGGTACTCCCTATCCTATAGCTCACTATATAAATCGTGATCGGTTTTCTCGCGAAATATCGTACCTTTCTTGCAGCTCTTACAATGGCTAAAGAGCCGACTTCCTTTCGTGAAGCCATGGCTCATGATGGCCGGAAACAATCAATGCAAGAGGAAATTCGTGCCTTGGAGGATAATGGCACATGGTCCATGGTGTGTCTCGCCTCCCGGCAAACGGGCTCTAGGATGTCAATGGGTCTATAAGATCAAGTACAATTCGACGGAGCGCTTGACCGCCGAAATCTCGGCTAGTTGTTCTTGGCAATCATCGAAAGAAGGCATCGACTACACGTAAACTTTTGCTCCTGTGGCTAAAATGGTCACTGTTCGGGCTTTCCTTGCTATCACGCTTCCAAGAATTGGGAGCTTCATCGATGGACGTTCACAATGCCTTCTTGCATGGCGACTTAGCAGAAGAAGTTTATATGAAACCCCCTCGGGATTTGCGGCACCGAACACCAACACGGTTTGTCGTCTTCATAAGTCCCTATATGGTCTGAAGCAAGCCCCTCGTTGTTGGTTCGCCAAGTTGTTGACTTCCTTGAAGACTTATGGCTTCCTCCAGTCCTACTCTGACTACTCTCTGTTTACCTTCACCAAAGGTGCCATCCAGATAAATGTGCTTGTGTATGTTGACGATCTCATCATAGCCGGGAACGATTCCGCCGCCTTGCTATCCTTCAAAAAGTACTGTGTGAGTGCTTCAAAATGAAGGATCTCGGGTCTCTCGAAATACTTTCTTGGCATTGAGGTTGCTCGCAATCCTGATGGCCTGTTTCTGTGCCAACGAAAGTATACATTGGATATTATTTCTGAGGCCGGTTTACTAGGTTCGAAGCCCTCTAGCTTCCCCATTGAACCTAACCATAAGCTTGGTGTTGCTACCGGTGCTATCTTGGAAGATCCTAACGCTATCGATGCCTAGTTGGGCGACTCATTTACTTGGCTGTAACTCGGCCGGATCGTGCATATTCGGTCCACATCCTTTCTCAGTTCATGAATGAACCTCGTTCCGAGCATTGGGAGGCTGCTCTACGGGTGGTTCGATATCTCAAAGGCACGCCGGGGCAAGGCATTCTTTTGCGCACCGACAGCGATCTCACTCTTCAAGGATGGTGTGACTCGGACTGGGCTGCATGCCCCATTTCTCGTCGTTCTCTTACCGGGTGGCTCATTTTTCTCGGGCATTCCCCCATATCTTGGAAGACTAAGAAACAACCTACTGTTTCTCGTTCTTCCGCTGAGGCTGAATACCGCGCCATGGCAGCTCTTACATGCGAGCTTAAATGGCTGAAGGGTTTATTGTTGAGCATGGGTGTCCATCATCCCAAGGCTATTCCCATTTTCTGTGACAGTGAATCGGCTCTTCACATTGCCAAGAATCCTGTTTATCATGAGCGCACCAAGCATATTGAGGTAGATTGTCATTTTGTCCGTGACGCTATCTCCAATGGTCTTATTGCCCCTTCTTATGTTCCAACGAAGACTCAGTTAGCTGACATATTTACTAAAGCTCTCGGGAAGCAACAGTTTGATGTTTTACTTAGCAAGTTGGGCATTCTTGATCCTCACGCTCCAACTTGAGGGAGGGTGTAACGCAGCTAGGATTGTGTTTCCTTCTTTGATGTTTCCTTTTTCCTTTGGGTTTCTTATTTCCTTATTTGATGTTTCCTTTTTCCTTTGGGTTTCTTATTTCCTTATTTGATGTTTCCTTTTTCCTTTGAGTTTCTTATTTGCTTAGAGTTTCCTTTTGACTACAACTCTTTTGTAATCTCATATAAATCCTTCCTCCATGTGAGAAGAATAACAAGAGAAATTATTATCCCAATTTAAATTTCTACATTGTTAAATTACGCCTCGATCTTAAATATGGGGAGGGAAGGATGAACTAGCGAGAATTATGTCCCCAATTATTTGACAGTTCTATTTTGTAGGACCAAATATTACCCTCAATACTTCATCTTGAATTGACATTGATAAAGCTGTTCTAAGAAGATTCTGGTATCTGCACATGGTTTTGAGCAGAGAATGAATACGTAAATTAACCTCTACAGTAACGCCATTTATGTATATATTCACGGTGCAATGCATCAAAGCAAGGTCTTTGCTGCTGCTTCTCTCTCTCTCTCTCTCCTCACATGTTGTCTCTGCTGCTGCTCTCTCTCTCCTCACGTGTTTTTAGATTGAGTTATCACTCACCTGGCTAATATTCGTCGTCCAGATGCTTGAAAACGGACATGACTGTTGCAAGTTGTTACATTGGCAATCATGGTTTGGCTTGGCGGCCCAACTATCATGTTATATAGTGAGGGTCAACGCTAGTTGTCTGACAGATGGTGACACCATATATAACAATCAAACTAACTGGAAATCGTTACATATTATTACTATCCACCTTATAGATGTATAGTATTGGCAAGGGTACACTAGAATATTATATTGGGGATGCCAAATTATGAGATTGAACAAAACAAACTGATAATTCCTGAGACAAGAGGAGGAGCGACCGCGCCAGTACAAGGGGAGCGGCCACACGGAAGTGTCTACCTAAACGGGGCGTTCGCGCTCATTCCTGAGGCGATCGCGCGATGGAGTCTGGACAAAGGGGGCAGTCACCCCCTAGCCCGTTTTGGGCTTGATTTACGGCAGATTATGTGCAGGGTTTGAAAACCCTAGATGGTTAGGAATATGTATTATAAATAACCCCCTATTCCATAACAGTTTTATGTAACCTCTAGTGTGATAGGTATATCAATAATTCTAGGGTTCTGAAGTTCTCTTGCTCATCTGTTTTCGAGATTTAGGGTTTGCACATCTAGGAATTCTTGTGACCAAGAATTCAGGCACCATATTAGAGATTGTATTCTGTAATTTCCAATTAATAATAATATTCTCTCCCTCTGCCTGTGGACATAGCCAAGTTGGTGAACCACGTATATCCGTTTGTTGTGTGATTGTTGTTTGCTTTCTATTTTCTACATAGACTCTATTGTAACAAACTGGTATCAGAGCCAAGTTAGATTGAGGAAGGTCTAGGGTTTTTTTGCTGCAAAAGAAGATGAGATTATGAATTGAATCATCGATCGACAAGTTTAATGGAAAGAATAGTTTCAGTCTTTGAAAAATCAAGATGAATGCCCTGTTGAGAGACAAGGGTTTGTGGGCTCCGGTTGCTGCTGCAATAAAGAATCGTTAGGATTCAAGAAGGATATTTGACGAAGTCAAATATAGTAATTATTTTTGTATTTTAATTAGTATTTTAGGATTTAATATGTTTTAGTTTATATTTTATTTCTTATTTTCGTCATTAAATTTAATAGGTCAATTATAGGTAATTTTAGAGAAGATTTTGAGTAGATTTACCAGTTTTTAAGTCCTAATAGGTTATGAATGGTCCTGTTTACTTTAATCAGATTGGAAGGTTAGATAGTTAAGCTTTGACAGCTGAGGTGAAATCTTAGCTGTCAGATATTAACTGGATTTAAAAGCAAGTGTTAAATGTGCAGCGGAATAAAAGTGTTTGAAACAATGTAAAGACAAGTGAATGGTGTAAGTGTGTGTAGATGTGTGTGTGTTGTGTGATAATACCAAATGAACACAAGGAATTTTAAGATGGTTCAGAGTTCACTCCTCCTACGTCCACCCTCACTGTCAATCTTGACAAGTGAGATCAATCCACTTAAATCTAGTTCCCGTTAAGATTTACAAAGGATTGGCTAGGCAAGTTCCTTGAACTTCCTCTTCATAATAAGTACATTCTATTAGGGATTCTGCTCTATACTTAAGCAAGTTACAATACCCACTTAAAGTCAGTCTTAAGTGGTTTTACAATTTAGTTTATACACCTGAGGTCAGTTACAAGTGTCTCAGATTGTTTTGATTGTTGGTTTGCAGGTTGAGAAGGATTGAAGGTAAGGTTGTAAGAGTTGTGTGTGTGAAAGGGTATAGTCTTCAGTCTTGGAGGACTCCTTTTATAGGCTTGGATATAGCCGTTGGAGGGGACAAGGAGACAAGGTAGTAAATGCATGTTGGAGTTGCATTTAGAGCCTTTGTTGACTGAATAATGACATAGCTGGAATCTGCAACCATGGGTGCGATCTTCATGGAGATGAGCTGGCAACATTAGATGAGAGAGATTGGGAGCAGCACATCTTTGATCATCACATAAGTACATTACTGCTGTTTGTTTCGAAGATCATAGCCGGAGGATGAAGCCTTTCATTGTTTGAGAACCTTAGCCGTCGAGCTAAGTCTTTGATCTTGATGGTTTAGGCAATATGTAATGATCCATATGTAAATAAATACATTAAATACATTAATATATATGATTGGTCTTGAGGTAGATCATTGAAGCTTGGTTAAATCATTGCTGTCCAGTTGATATATAAGATGTGCAGTTTGAGTTATGGGCTTAGCTGTCCAGAGTCATATGTTATCTTGGCTGTCAGATAACATATGATATATTTCTTTGTCAAAACCTTTTATAACTATGTGGCTTACATAGTTAGGTCCTAACAATTTCCCCCTTTTTGGCAAAGTAATATATCTAATAAAGATATAACCTGCAAGATACTCATGAATTGAATATACCAATGAAGATGAAAATCAATCTTCTTGATTCAATCATAAGAGCTTTAAAACAAAACATATTATCCAAAATAAACATTGTTTTTATAGCAGGAAATAAAGGTAGGGTTTAAAAAGACTTATCCACAAAAAAAGAAAAATTTTCTAATCAGAAAATTCATCTCTTTCTCTTCTGGCTTCAAGGATCTGAGCTCTTTCTGCCAGCAACACCTTTTTCATCTTCTCATCAACACCTCTGTAATACATCTCATTGTTTCATTCCCAACTCATCTCATCATCATAGGTGAAGGTTTGGTCTTGCCTCTCCTTGAGAATAGCTTTGGATAGAGGCTCTTCATCATCTTTCAATCTCAGATTACCCCATTTGGGAGCCTTCTTTGGTTTTGAGCTTTGACCTCTAGTTCCTGCAAATAGGTTAGAGAAGAAGGGATTTGTTTGTAGAGAGATGGGTTGTTGAGCTGGATGTAGAGGAGGATTTGTTGAGACAAATGGAGGACAAAGTAGAGGTTGACAACTGATGCTGTTTCATCACAGAAGCATCATCCTCATCATCACTTGACACAATCACATTGGGAGCAGCACCAGAGGCTCTCTTTCCCAGGTTAACAGCTTCTTCATCAGATTCAATATTCTTTCCTTTGGATGCCATCCTTTCAGACTTGGAAACAGTTGAGACTTCCAACATGTGTCTCATTTTGGTTATCATTGACCTAGTAAATCTTTGCATATCTGAGATGGTCACATGGTAAGGAGGCACATAGGTTGAAGGGTTAAAGGTTGGAGGAAGTTTGGCTTGGAGAGATCTGGTGTTTAGGGGGATAAAAGAAGGAGGTACTGAAGAAGTGGGAGGAAACATAGCTGTCAGGCTAGGCTTATCAATGACAGCCATGATTTTGGCTTTATTGAGAAGGATTCTCCAGTACATCTCTTTGGCAAGCTCAATGCAAAGGGCATAAACCAGGGATGAAGGCATATAGATGCATTCATTTATATTGGAGGAGAGAAGCTGGGAGAACAAAATTTCCCAATCAATGATGGTTGCAATGTCCATGAAGTTTGGTAGTCTGGGGGCTTTATGAAAGAAAGAGTTTGGGAGAGCTATTCTGTACTTCTTCCATTCCTCATGGGCAAACATAATGAGGCCACACCTGTTCCTTGTATCAATCATAATGGAATTTTTGCTTAACAGCCAAGGATTGGGGATTAAGCTGGGATTGGCAATCTCAGGAAAGTGGGTAATCTCCTTCAATCTTTGGTGGGCAGCCATGATAGAGGGGAAGGAAAAGTCAATATCACAATCCAAAATCCAAGGTTCAAGAGTTGGAAGGATTTCAGATTCAAGAGAAGAGTCATGAGATTCTTGGGTTTCAGTGGCTTCAACAGGTTTAGGTTGGGCTTCAGAATCAGGGGTAGGATCAGAAAAATCTTGTGTTTCAGGTTCAGGTTGTGTTTCAGAAACATGGGTAGGATTAGGTGTTTCTTGGGTTTGAACAGGCTCAACAGGTTTGGATTGAGGTTCAGGTTCAGACATGCTAGCTTTCTTAGCCATGTCTTTGGTTTTGATTAAATCCAGGGCTTTTTGAACATCTTCCTCATCTAACAGGGATCTTAAGTAATGAAGAACATCAGGGAGATACTCAGGTCTTCCTTCTAAAGTTAGTCCTTCAGAGGCTTTAAAGATGTTATCAGAAATGAGAGAAGGGTCTGAGGGGCTGGAAATGGGTGAGGAATGACCAGAGAAAGGGATAGCTGTCAGAATGGGAGAATGAGGACTGATGTTCCCCCTTAACTGAGGCTCACCTTTTTCAGAGCCAGGGCTATTCCCCCTTTCTTTTTCAACACTAGGCTCATTTGGACTAATGTTGGAAGGGTTGAGATTGAGGATGCCTTGAGCTACAGAGTCATGTGGTGAACTTGATTGGTCTTTAGATGAGGAGGGTTAAGGAGTGATTGGTTTCAACTTTTTGGATGGGGGAGCATCTTTATCTGATTTTCTCTTCCTAGAGAAGGTATTTAGAGTAAGAGAGGGGGTAGAGATTACCTTAGGTGGGATTTCAAAGAATCGAAGAAACCTTAGGCTGTCACAAGAGGAGGCTACCATAGCCGTCCTGCATGATCGTCCAACTCGGGCTGTTCTCACTTCCATCGTAGACTCAAAGAATGCTCTCTTCTCATGTTCTCATCATGCTCATCATCATCACTTTCTTCCACTTCACCAGCATACTCATCAATATCTTTGTAGATGGGATCTGATTGTGTTTCTTCACTATCAGCTTGTTCTTCATCAATCTTCTTTCCTTTGTCAGTCACTTGAGCCATTTCTTGCTCAACAAATTGCTCTACCTCTTCTTGTACTTTCTTTCCTTTGCTGAGTTTCTTTCCTTTTCCTGTTCTCTTCATCTTTGCTTGGCTCTTTCTCCTCTTGATTTTGCTAGGAAAGGTCTCTTGAGCTCTTTCTCTTATTACTACACCAGAGTCATGTTTACTTTTTGATCTTTTGTCATTGATCATGTGAACCAATGACTTCCACATTCTCATGTCATTTGCATCTTTCTCTTTCAGTCTCTGAGTAGCTGCCTCAAGATTTTCAGAGCTGTCCCCAATATCTACCTTTTTCTTCATTTTGAGTCTGAATGTGCTTGAGTTAAAACTCCTGGTTTGCATAAGAGGGAAGGATTTAAGCCAAACCTTTTTAAGGGGAGGGTTTAACTTAGGGATTAAGTGGTGTAGGATTCCACTCATGAATCTGAAATTATTCATTCTTGGGGTTTGCTTCTTATATTTCCAAGGAGTGGGAGAGGTAGCTAGTTGAAAATTGTGTAGTAGGGCAACACTCCAATTGACATCCTTAGCTATCAAGCTCAAGCCTTGCTTCCACTCATTCGACCGATTTGGTCCAAAGAGGATTGCTTTCCTTCAAATCCCTTGATAACAACATCCATCGTGGTTGATTTAAACAAATCAAGGTTTCCCTTTTTGATGGGTTTGTTACGTTCTACAAGGTAGTTGCAACTGGGTTTATTGAAGAATCTCTTGTAGAACATGTCTAATGCACAAATTCTTTCTGTCCCAAAGGTTGCTCCTTGTTCCACTTCTAATAGGAATGTTGTAGACTTCAGAAACCAATTTGGGAGACACAAGAATCTCAGTTCCTTCAATGTTGATCCTTATTGATCCATCATCAAGTCTCTGTCCAGCCATGTACATTTCTCTGCAAAGATTCTCATAGATGGGGGGTTGAGCTTCCATCATTTTGCAGAGGTTGTTGGACTCAAGAAGTTCTTTAATAAGAGCTCCAACTTTATGGTTGTAGAAGTCAGGTTTGATAAAGTACCCATGAGCTTCAGGGTAAGCCATTTTGAAAGAACAGAGGTTTAGGGTTTGCAAAGGTATAGTTATTTAGAGAGGGAGATTTGAAGGGTGAAGAATGTTTGATTGAAGAGGGATTGATTTCGCAATGTTAATATGTTAATGAGGAGGAGATTTGAGAGGCTTAACGGCTAAGACGTGGGTTAGTGCAACGGTTAAAAAAGAGCATTTAAGGGAGTGACTGTTCATGAACAATGTTATTTGTCCCCCACTCATTACTTGAGTAATAACTTCCCATAAAACATGGGAGTTATTTCCGTACACAAAGATGAAATTTCAGAGGGAATAAATCAGAGAAGTTAATAGATATGTGTTAGTGGCAAGTTCCAAAACCTCCTCGATTTGGCAAGAACTAAATTCATGGCTGTCAGACTTGATGACCAGCCAAGCTTATTATGAATGATTATTGCCACCAATTTGATGAAACCTGAATTTGTCTATAAAAGGAAATGGTTCAGATGATGAAACTTACTAAATTCATTTCATTAGTATAGCAAATGGGGAGATTGGTTTCAATGTTTAGTCCAAGTAAAATCGCTAAAACAACAAAGAAACTTGTCTTTCAAAGTCCAAGGGTGGATGAGACTAGAGAGGAAAGGTTTGAGAGAGAATTTCTGTCATATAGAATCCAAACTGATAATGGTTTGGAACAGGAAGTGGATCAATTGCCAAATGATGATCCACATAAGGAAGAAGAGTTAAGAGAGAGAGAGAGAGTTTAGAAAGAAGTTTTGGGAGGAGGAGAGACTAGCACTGTTGGAGGGTGAGAGAAACAGGTTACGGGAGATAGCTAGGAACAAGGGTAAAGCTAAGATGGTTGATGAGAGGCAAAATGATCTGACAGCTAAGGTTAAGCTGTCAAGAAAAGGGAAGGAAGGTGAATCAAGTAGGCAGGTTGAGGTAGGTGCAGAGAAAGTCAGCACATTTAGGGAGCTTGTGAAGCTTGACAGCAATGAAAGGATTAAGATTGACACATAAATTGGTCAACCTGATTTCTTAGCTGTCAAGAAGTTCACAGCAGTAACCAGAGATTCACTCACTCTTAGTCAAACAGTTCTTGAGGGAACTGGAGACAACTTTGCAGGTGTCCAAAGTTCTCCTTCCAAGGCTTATATGAAATTGTTCTCTCAGTTTCTCAAGTGTTTGAGTCCAGCAGCTCTGAATGGTGATGAAGATGAAGGGCCACAGTCTGATCAAGCTATCATTGCACAGGCAAGTGCTAACTCTTCAGGTACTTTCAGCTTTATCTCACCACTCAATGAGTATCCTCCTTATAAATGCAGTGGAGGAATGGTGGCCAAGGAGGGTGTGTCCTTCTTTGCAATTCTCAACCACAGCTATTGATCCTTTTATCGAAAGGCACCCTGTATGGCTAGAGAGGTATGGGGACTTCAAAGAGAATGCATATCAAGCTCCAGATATTATCTATAGTGATAATGGATGTGGAGATGGTTGCTTCCAAGATCAGCTATGGAATAGTCAAGATTGACAATCCTTAGCTGTCAAAGCATTCAGGAGGGCAAACTGTGATGAGAAGGAGGATTAGTGAAGCTTTTGGTAAGGGAATTTGTGTTTGTGTTTGATGTTTTGTGTTTTGAAGATTGGATGTATGGTAGGAGTGTGTTTTGGTTTGATGTTTTAAGAAGGGTTTAGGATAGGATAATGGTTAGCTGTCAGGTTCCACAATGTTGACAGCAGCCATAGGTAATGTTTTTCCTTGTTTATCAATGAAAGATCTTTTATTTTGGCAAGTTAATCATTCCTAACATTGCTCTTAGCATTTCAAATCTCTTTTCATCCATGGCTTTTGTTAGGATGTCAGAGACATTATCTTCAGTGCAAACTTTGGCCAAGTTAATATTTCCCTTTTCTACATGGTCTCTGATAAAGTGATGTCTAACTTCAATGTGCTTGGTCTTGGAATGTTGAACTGGATTTTCTGTCATGGCAATAGTTCTAGAATTGTCACAGAAGATGGGAATATTTGACAAGTCCATCCCAAAGTCTTGAAGTTGACTTTTAAGATAGAGAATTTGAGAGCAGCACAAGCCTGCAGCAATATACTCAGCCTCATCTGTTGAGGTAGCTACTGAGGTTTGCTTTTTGGTTGACCATGAGATGATTCTTGATCCAATAAACTGGCATCCACCACTTGTGGATTTTCTATCTAGATTGCATCCAGCATAGTCTGAGTCAGTGAATCCAATTAGAGAGAATGGGGATTCAGTGGGATACCACAAACCATAATCAGGTGTTCCTTTGAGATATCTCAAAATTCTCTTGACAGCAGAGAGATGAGATTCTTTGGGATTGGCTTGAAATCTTGCACAAAGGCAAACACTAAACATGATATTAGGTCTTGAAGCTGTCACATATAGGAGTGATCCAATGTAACTTCTATAAAGGGTTGGATTCACACTCTGGCCATCAGAATCAGCATGGAGTTTGGTTGTGGTTGACAAAGGGGTTCTAGCTGGGGAAGCAGTTTGCATGTCAAACTTCTTGATCATATCCCTTGTATACTTGGCTTGGTTAATGAAGATCCCTTCCTTCATTTGTTTGACTTGAAGGCCCAAGAAGAAAGTGAGCTCACCAATCATGCTCATTTCAAACTGATTCTTCATAATATCCCCAAATTCAGTGCACAAGTCCTCATTTGATGAGCCAAAAATGATGTCATCAACGTAGACTTGGATGAGCAACTAATCATCTCCATATTTCTTGATAAACAAAGTGTTATCAATATGGCCTTTGGTAAATCCTTTGCCAAGGAGGTATTTAGATAGGGTATCATACCAAGCTCTAGGTGCTTGCTTAAGCCCATACAAGGCTTTGTCCAATTTGTATACATGATCTGGAAATTTAGGGTGCTCAAAACCAGGGGGTTGAGATACAAAAAACTTTTTCATTTAAGACTCCATTCAGGAATGCACTCTTGACATCCATCTGAAATACCTTCATTTTCTTGAATGAAGCATAGGCAAGGAATAGCCTTATAGCTTCAAGTCTTGCAACAGGGGCAAAAGTCTCATCATAATTAATACCTTCTTCTTGTCTGTACCCTTGAGCAACCAGTCTAGCCTTGTTCCTTACTACAATACCTTCTGTTAGGACCTAACTTTGATCAATGTCTTAGTTAGTTGGTTTTGATAAAGGAATATATATATAGAACAGGGTTTATATCAAAAGAGGAAGACTGTCAGTCATGAACCTTTTCTCTGACAGCTAAGTCCATGACTGACCAAATCAAACTTCATATTCATTCCTCAGTGTATCGACGGCTATGAAGTTTGATAGTTATGATTATTGTATACAATGATTACAATCAATCAAAAACATGAATCATATTCTCTCTCTAAGCCATCAAGATTATCAAAGTGCATCTCGGTCCTTATTAGAGAACATCTCTGATAGCTAAGTCTTGTATGATCTCGACGGCCGTGACCTCATTCCTCTCGATAGCCATCACTGTCTCAATCTCCGTTACCACAATCTCAACCAATGTGGAACCCGGATCTTCACACTTGTCAAGTTCACCAATGAAGACCAATGAAGACCACCGAAGAACTTCTAGAAGCTCTCGGTTCAAGCTCATGCCTCAAGCCGGACTCATGAAGACCTGCATGTGGACAAGTGGGACAAAGACCGGTCAAAGCTCATTAATGTAGCTGCAACAGTCATATTCCAACGGCTACATTGAAGGGTATAAATAGAGGAGTTCTTCCTCTACACAAAACCACTGAAAAATACTCTTTTTCACAGTCAAAAACCTTTTCCCCACACCCACACACACCTCCTGTAATTTACACACACACTCACCAATCCTTTCCCTTTAAACTCTGTTCCAAACCAAACCCTCACCCCAAAACCTTTGCCTCCACAACAAAACACCCCTTAGTGTGTTAATTCACAAAATCCAAAATCCTAAGACTGTACTTTAGGTGTAGAATTAGTTTGTAATCACTCAAGACTGTACTTTGAGTGTATTATTTGTTTTGTAAAATCTTGAGACTGTACTTCAAGTTGTAAAAACACATAAGACTGTACTTTAAGTGTATCCTTAGTTGACTGTACAAATTAGGAAGAGGAAGTTCAATGAACTTGCCTGAATCAATCATTTGTAATTTTTGTTGATTAAAGATTATAATAAAATTGATCTCACTTGTCAAGATTGACAGTGGGGGTGGATGTAGGAGGAGTGAACTCTGAACCACTTTAAATTCTCTGTGTTATTACATTTTTGCAATCACATTCACACACTTGCATTATTTCTTTGTGTTTCTTGTCCTATCATTATTTCAAATCTCTCTTATTCCGCTGCACAATTCAACTATCATCTGACAGCTAAGCCAAAACCATAGCCGTTCGATCATCCGCATATTAACAAAGGGCCTTTCAATTGGTATCGAGCTTGTCTTCACATTCAAAAGTCTAACAACTTGTGAAGGATTCTCTTCAAACCCACCATGCCTCAACCAAGAAGAAATAATGAGAAAGACATCCCACACATTGATGGTGGATCTTTTGAGATCTATGCTTCAAAAATAAAAACATACCTTGATGCAAACCGTATATGGAATTGGTATGTTCTAGAGAATGAAGTGTCCTACCCAACTCAAATCATGACCGATGGAGGACCAAGTAAGATCAAATCCCCTGTAAACTTGGTCTCAAGCTGAAAAGCAATTGATAAGTGCAAACTTGAAAGTCAAGAACATTCTTCAAAAAAGTGTAAATGACTCTCTAGCACAAGAAATTGCTAAGGAACCAAATGCCGAACAAAGATGGGCTCTTATTCAAACCAAGTTCACTAAACACTCCAGTGTTAGGACACAAAACTTGTACAACTTGCTTAGGCAATTAGACAACTTCAAGTTCTACCACGGAGAAAAGGTGAGTCTTTGCTCGGCCAAGGTTTGAGAACCTTGTTAGATCAATTGCCGACCATGGAAAAACCTTTGAACAACAAGATCTCGCCTCAAGATTTACTCAAATCTCCTCAAGAATATGAGAAGGTAGCATTACCTATTAGAGAAGGATACGAATGGAGCACCATGACGGTTGAGCAATATTTTGGAAAGCTTGAAGCTTATGAATTGGAAGGTATGATAAAAATTCCATCAGTCCCTTCCATTTCACAAACCTTAGCTTTAATCGCACAAGAAACCGTCCCACAAGCCAATCACTCACCAAGACATTGAGACCATTGTCAACAATGCCCTTCAAAAGATAAACATCGGCTCCAAACCCGTCGCAAACAGATCTCCCAAGAAGACATTCCAAGCCTCATTTCCATGGTCGTCGAAATGCCATGAAATTTCAAAAGAAATCTTTTGACAAAAAATTCAATCCCTCCACATCTAATGCTCAACAAGACAGCTACAAGAAGACAATTGATTGCTTCAATTGTGGAAAGCAAGGACATTACTCATCCGATTGCCTGAACCAAGGAAACCTAGGGACAATCGGACAGCTAAGAAGATGACCTACTCAAAAGAGATCATTCACGGCTCTAAGTGCAACCTGCTTCAATTGCTCCAAAAATAAACATGACAAAAACAAAGAGCAAGTCATGATTGCCGACTCATCAAAATTCAGTGATGAAGAGTATATGTCAAGTGATGACTACGAAATTGAAGGAGAAGAAGCCATGATATGCCTTATGGCCGAAGATGATGAAGAATCGACAATGAGGAAGAGATGGAAGCACTTGCCGCCTTGATGAACTAAAGGAGGTACATGATTTTAACTCTTTAAATATTGATGGTTTTAAACAATTAGTTTGCACTCTTTTAATTCAAACCAAAAAACAAAAAACTAGATTTGCTTCAATGGTCAATGAAAATCTTTCCCAATCCTCAACCATTGACACCCTCACAAAAACCATTTCTGAGCTTGAGAAAGCATGCCAAGGGCTAAGAGATCAATGCATCATGCTTGAAAAACAAAACAAGAATCAGACAGCTGAGACATCAAGTAATCATGAAAACTGTCAAAAACTCAGTAATCTTGAAAAAGAAAATGATGCTCTTAAAAAGAGAATAGATTCATGGAACATGTCAAGCAAAGCATTATCACTTTTCACCTATACCCAAAGGCGTCCCAGTGACAAAACAGGGATTGGTGCTGATAATCCATCAGCAAAAGTATACTCTCCTCCCACTGGTGAAAGGGCCATTGAAAAAATGGTTCTAGAAAACCTAAGCTCTGGCAGCTATCAAACTCAAACCTACCCTGTTCAAACCAAAGAAAAATCAAAAGAAATCTTGGGTGGTCCTAGTCAACCAAAGGAAGGACCAAGTAGAATTCAAGGAAGCAAGTATATTTGGGTTCAAAAAGGAGCCAATATACAGGAAGAAGCCAAGTTTGCAAGAATGTGCTAGTCGGTCAAGTCTGTCAGACGGACGAGGTTGATAGACGGCGAGGCATGACAGACAGCCAAGGCCTGACAGACAACCAAAATCTTCCAAACAACAAAGAACCCCAAGGCAACAAAGATTCTATAACAAACATAGATACACCAAACAACAAAAACCTCAATGGCAATACTCAAATGGTAGAAGCCATGCAAATCAAAATGACTCTCCCAGATCATCCTCTTCAAATAGCTTTCAGTTTCAACCCCAATACAACAATCCAAACCACTTCTTCAATCCATCCCAATCCACTGTCCTCACACCTTACATGATGCAAATCATGTCATACTATCATACCCTAAACCAGTTCTTCAACAAGGGACCAATGAACAAAGCTAGGGTTCCAAAGAAAAACTAATCCTTTGGACCCAAAAGAATAAAAAAAGGGGTACCATAAAATTTACTTTCTGTTTTGCAGGTACCTAGGAAAGGACTTTGGTATTTAGATAGTGGTTGTAGTAGACATATGACCTTCAATAAAGACTGGTTGCAACAATATTCCCCTAAAAATGGTCCAAATGTAACCTTTGGTGACAATTCCCAAGCTAAGGTCAAAGGATCAGGAAATCTTGTTACAAAAGATATCATTTTCACAAATGTGTCCTATGTAGAGGGTCTCAAACACAATTTGATCAGCATTAGTCAAATCTGTGATAAGAGATATCATGTTGTTTGCACTAAGGACAAATGCACTGTTAAAGATAAAAACAATAAAGTCATCCTAACTGGATCAAGAAAAGGAAATCTCTATTGCTTAAACTTAGAGATTGTGGAAACTTCAAATGCTCACTGACTTCTGTCTTTCAATCAATCTGATATGTCATGGCTATGGCACAAGAGATTGGCTCACGTCAATCACAAAACCATTTCCAAGCTTGCAAATTCCAATCTTGTCAGAGGTCTACCAAAGATCCCATTCAAAAAGGATAAACTTTGCAAAGCATGCCAATGTGGGAAGCAAAAGAAATCTTCATTCAAACCCAAGACCAAGTTGGACACCTCAAGACCTATTGAACTGCTTCATATGGATCTTTTTGGACCCATAAGAACTAGATCTTTAGGAGGAAAAAGATTCTCCCTAGTTGTTGTTGATGATTTCACAAGATTCACTTGGATCATTCTTCTTGAATCCAAAAGTGACACCCTTAGCTGTCTGATAAAGCTATTCAATAAAATTCAAAATCAAAAAGGACATCCATCATCAAGATCAGATCTGACCATGGGAAGGAATTTGAGAACACTGGAGTAGAAGAATATTGTGATTCCAAAGGCATTGATCACAATTTTTCAGCCCCAAGAACTCCCCAACAAAATGGTGTTGCTGAAAGGAAAAACAGGACAATTTGTGAGGCAGCAAGAACAATCTTTGTCGAACACAATCTCCCAAAGTATTTTTGGGGTGAAGAGCATTACTCTTGCAGTGTATGTTCAAAACAAAACACTAATCAACAAATTCCACAAGAAGACTCCATATGAATTATGGAATAACAAAGTCCCTACAATTTCTTACTTTCACAGCTTTGGAAGTAGATGCTTCATCCACAACAATGGCAAGAACAATTTGGACAAATTTGACTCCAAAAGTGATGAAGGAATTTTTCTTGGATACTCTAACACAAGCAAAGCTTATAGAGTTTACAACAAAAGAAGACTTGTTGTGGAAGAATCAATTCATGTTGACTTTGATGAAAACAATGATCAAAGTGTAAGCGAGTTGTGTGATTTTGATGAAGGTTTGGGAAACTGGATAATCTTCTGAAGCATCTCCCATTCTTGACTCATCTGTTCTCAATCATGAACAAGATTCATCAAATCTTCCATACATGGTTCCAAGAAACTCATCCGACTGACCCATACTATGCCGGGCTGACCATGAACTATCTCACTCTCATCAACAACCAATCCAGCCAACCAAGTCAACAGCAATCTCTCCCACTTCCAATCCAATTGATGAGGAAGAAAATTTTCAAATAAATGGTCATCCCTTGACTGACCCTTCTCAAAATTTTCCCTTAGGCGACACCAACCCTTAGCCGACGGCCATCCCATTTCCTCATGTAATCCATCTTCTAGCCATCTTCCATCTCCATCCAATAATCCTCTTTCTCCTCCCAAAAACAATGATGAAACTACCATTACCCACATCATTCCACCCAATAAAGATCTTTACATCGGCCTTCAAATTGATAAAACCCCAGTTCAGCACAACATCCCTTTTCTCATGAGTGCATTCATATCCCAAGTGGAACCAAAGAAAATAAATGAAGCACTCCAAGATGCCGACCGGATTGAAGCCATGGAAGAAGAACTAGAGCGGTTTGAAAGAAACAAAGTATGGCAACTTGTTCCTAAACCAAGAAATCAAAGCATTATTGGAACAAGATGGGTTTTTTAGAAACAAGATGAATGAAGAAGGTGTTGTAATTAGAAACAAAGCCGCATGGTTGCCCAAGGATACAGACAAGAGGAAGGTATTGACTATGATGAGACCTTTGCACCTGTTGCAAGACTTGAAGCTATAAGGCTATTCCTTGCCTTTGCTTCATTCAAGAAGATGAAAATATTCCAAATGGATGTCAAGAGTGCATTTCTAAATGGAGTTTTAAATGAAAAGGTCTTTGTATCTCAACCCCCTGGATTTGAGCACCCAAAGTTTCCTGATCATGTATTCAAACTGAACAAAGCACTGTATGGGCTTAAACAAGCACCAAGAGCTTGGTATGACACCCTATCTAGATATCTCCTTGGCAAAGGCTTTACCAAGGGCCATATTGATAATACTTTGTTTATCAAAAAATATGGAGATGATCAGTTGCTCATCCAAGTCTATGTTGATGACATCATCTTTGGCTCATCAAATGAGGACTTGTGCACTGAATTTGGAGATATCATGAAGGATCAGTTTGAAATGAGCATGATTGGTGAGCTCACCTTCTTCTTAGGACTCCAGGTCAAACAAATGAAGGAAGGAATCTTCATCAACCAAGCTAAATATACAAGGGATATGATCAAGAAGTTTGACATGCAAACTGCTTCCCCTGCCAAAACACCCTTATCAACCACAACCAAACTCCATGCTGATCTAGATGGTCAAAGTGTAAACCCAACACTTTAGAGAAGCTACATTGGATCTCTTCTTTATGTAACAGCTTCAAGACCTGACATTATGTTTAGTGCATGTCTCTGTGCTAGATTTCAAGCTAATCCCAAAGAATCTCATATCTCTGTTGTCAAGAGAATTCTTAGATATCTCAAAGGAACCCCTGATTTTGGCTTATGGTATCCCACTGAATCCCCATTTTCTTTAATTGGATTCACTGACTCTGACTATGCTGGATGTAATCTAGATAGAAAATCCACAAGTGGTGGATGCCAGTTTATTGGCTCAAGAATCATTTCATGGTCAAGCAAAAAGCAAACCTCGCAGGCCACCTCAACAAATGAGGCCGAGTATATTGCCAGCAGCTTGTGTTGTTCACAAATTCTCTATCTTAAAAGTCAACTTCAAGACTTTGGAATGGAATTATCCAACATTCCCATCTTCTGTGACAACTCAAGTACTATTGCCATGACAGAAAACCCTGTCCAACATTCAAAAACAAAGCATATTGAGGTCAGACATCATTTCATCAGGGATCATGTTGAAAAAGGGAATATCAACCTTGCAAAAGTTTGCACTGAGGACAATGTCTCTGATATTCTCACAAAAGCCATGGATGAAAAAAGATTTGAGATACTAAGAGCCATGCTTGGTATGATAAATATGCCAAAATAAAAGGTTGTTCTTCATAAATAAAAAAAAAAAGGGGATTACATACTGGGTAATGCTGTCACAATGTTGCCTGACAGCTATTCCCTCATAAGTATTCCTGATAGCTATCCACTGATAGCTATCTTTTCAAAACCTTGAAAACCAAAGACAACAACAAAAAACACACAACAAAAACATAAAAACAACCCTTGAAATCTCTCTTTCTCATCATCCTTCACCCAACAAAAGCTTCCTCCAAACCATACAATCTTCAAAACAAGCTCCCCTCTTCAAACCCACAGGTTAGCTGTCAGACATTCTTTGGAAATGTCACGCCTCCCCTGCACTCCTCCTCCAAAGACTCATTCCCTCATTTCTAGCCTCCTGAGTTGATTGCAAGGTCTGTTGGTACCTCTGCAACCACACTGGGTGCCTCTCCAAGAAAGGATCAATGGAAGTGACTGAATATTGGAGAGAAGGACTTGCCCTTCTAGGCCACCACTCTTCAACTGGATCATATGGCTGAAGCAATCCCTCCATTGGAGTCACAAAGCTAAAATCTCCTGTAAAAGAACCATTCCCTGTGATTGAAAATGGTTGACCAACACTTGACTCCACTCTCTCCACAGCAGGTACTCTTGCAGGTCAAGCAACCTATAACCTGGTTGAACAGGTATGAGATTGTTGAAGAAGGAGATATATGCACTCCCGCAAAGTTATCTCCTCTCCTCCAACAAACCAACTCCTGGAGAGAGAGAATCCCGCTCTCACAGTGTATAAAGCTTATCTTGCTCAACCTTTCTTCCCGACGCCTAAGCTTCTCTCCTTAGCCGCCCGAGCCCCGTCCCGCTTTACCAACTCCCCAATGTGTATACCCTTTCTACCTTACTCTTTCTCTTACTTGACTCTCCTTGATCAACTTTGATTGTCTTCCCAAAAAGCCTTATTCCCTCTCCCTCTTTACTGTCAATCTTTTCCCTGACAGCTACCTCCTTCATCTCTATGTCTTCATCAACCCTCACTCTCTTGTTCTTACCCTTATCATTCACTCTCTCTGAACTTTCAACAATATTGAAAGTCTCTCTATCTATCTCCATTTCATCACACATCAAATCATCCTCACTATTTTTCCCAAAGACCAATTGTTTTGCTGTTTGAGCCATAACCTTTGGATTAAACTTTGAGGAAAATCTTCCCATTTGTGTTTGTAAATCAATCTGAATAATTTTCCTCTGAAGTTTTCACTGTTTTATAGGCAAATTTTCACCTAGCTATCTCGCATACCATCATCATTCAAACTAGCTTAACTGTCAGAGATTTCTTTCAACAGCTAGGTTAAAGCAACCTTTAAGTGATTTGATCGTGTTAATTGCTCACAATTGTCACTTCCTTCGCCGCCTCTTCCACTGCAAAACTCCTTGAAAAAGAGAATGTTCTTCTTGTGTTTTGTGGGAATTAATGTCTCAACGTGGGGAAGGATAAAACCACCTGTTCATATGAACAGCTACTTAACTTTGAAACCCCCAATGCTCATTAAAACCCACGTTCCACTCATCATTTATCTCTCTCTCTCTTTCGCCATCACCAAAATTCCTATTTCATTAATTCTCAGTTTAAAATTTGTCTCCTTCCCTCTCCAATCCACCATTGTATCTCTTCAACCCTAATTCTTTTTAGACATCAATGGCAGACCCAAAAGCAATGTACCCAGATGCTCATGGTTATTTCATCAAACCTAATTTCTATGAGACTGAAGTTGGAATTCTCATCAAAGAACTTCTTGAGGTAAATGAATTACTTGATTTCATGGGAGCTAGACCTCCAATTTATGAAGAGTTATGCAGAGAGATTTATTTGGTTGGCAACAGAAACAGAGAGAACAACTCAATAACTGCCACCATAGATAATGTAAAGATTACCATTACTCAAGAAATGGTCAGCAAGGTCTATGGGATCCCAAATAGAGAAGATGCTGTGAAAAATATTTGGGATAGAGGGTCAGACAGGTTGAAGACAGTTTATGAGAAATTTCTTGGTATTAAGGTCCCTGACTTCAAGGCTGTTCAAGACAAAGCAATGGTGAAAAACAAAGATGATATCTTCAAATCAACCCTAATGGATGTGATCAACAAAGCCATTGATGGCAAGCAATCCTCATTTGATCAAATGGGATCAAATGAATGGAAGCAAATGCTAAGCTTGATGACCAAGGACACAAACTGGTGCATTGTCCTTCTCCACAACTTTCAACCGGCGCCTCAACCTCTACTCTCAAGTTCAAAAAACAAGGTGGGAAGATGAACAACTTCAGGGTTTATGAGTGGAATTCTTCATGATCTAATCCCTAAGCTCAAAACTCCTCTACCCAAGAAGTGGGTGAAGACAAAGTGAAGCTGTCAGAAAACAAGATGTTTCAATGAAAGAACCTTTTCATTGAAACAAAAGAAAGGAATTTTTATGAAGGCTGGAGATATGAGCCTTGAAAGTTTCAAAGAAGCCCAAGAAAAGATGCTTGAAGAAACAAGAATAAAGCTTGATCATTGGAAAGAGTTGATAGCATTGGCTACAAGTAGGAGAATAAAAAGAGGAGTAAAGACCAATGTCAAGAAAACTGGAGTGCTAAAAAGGACTGTGGTATCTCCTAGCAAGAAAGGCAAAAGCAAGGATGATCTCGGTAGCCGATGAAGGAACCATATCTCGATGTACCATGCTAAGGATGTTGAAGAAAGAGGTGCTGTTGATAGCCATAGAGATGACACTATGGAGCAAACTCATGATGGTGATGCTGATGTAGATCCTCAAGAACTCCAGGCAGCTATCAAATTGTCAAAAACACAGCATAAAGGAAAGCATCCTCTCGACAGCCTATCCCTACCAAGCGACATCACCGCATCCAAGGTACAACCCTCCTTATCCATTCCTTCTAAAACTTTGCCAAAGAAAAGAAAACTAGAAAAGAAAGCCCCCAAAGCCAAGAAAACCAAAATAACTACCCCTTCCATTTCCCCAAAATCTACTTCTGTTAGTCCAAGAGTGGACAAGTCATCCACACCCAGCTCAGGTCATCAGTCAGCCATTGAAGCCATTCTTAAACTCAAAGAACCATCACAGAAGCAACCTTTAAGGGGGAACATTGATGAGAATATCCCCTCTACCCAGCCTCAACAGTTAGCCAAAATCCTGAAAGCAATTGATGCTATTGAATTGGATGGAAACCCTGACACTGAAAAGGCTGTTCTTTTGTATCTTGATGATATTCTAAGTGAAGAAGAATCAGTAATGGCCCTAGATGAACTCAGACTTAGGTTAATGAAGAAAAGAAGTGGACCAGGAGAGTCATCTACTAACCCCAAGGTGACAGCTATGGATGTAGATAGCCATACCTTCCCTTCCATTCCTGAGACTGAGCCTGTAAATGAACCTGCCCCAACTGTTGAAATTGAAAGGGGGAATCTTGATAATACTTCTAAGGTCATTCAAAATCTCAAGAAGGTTGGAGTTGAGATTAATCCCATACTTGTCTCAAAAGGAGAATCAATTGTGAATGCTTGCAAAGGCCTTGTGCTTGATGGAACTCAAGAAAATGAGGAAGCTATGATAGCTATCCTTGAGAAAAGGTTGGCCAAAAGTGAAGTCAGGGCAGCCTTAAATCTCCTTAAATCTCAATTCAGTTCTAATTCTCTCAATCAAAGTCTTGGTCAAACCTCTGAGTCAATCCCAACTGTTTCAACCCAAGCCTCTGCACCTTCCAAGACAACTTCTCCAATCCCTGAAAATGAACCTTTTGAAGACTCTCCTCATAGTCCAATTCTTGCTGGACAAGGTCAAGATTTGTCTGATAGTGATCCAATTCTTTCCTCCCGACGGCCCATCCAAGCAGTTCCATTCCTCCCTCTCAAAATCAATCCTTTCTTCCCAAGAAAGAACCCTGGATGCTTAGCTGTGGCATTGATTTCTCTATTTCTTCCATCAAGACAGCAAGAAAAGGGTTAGCCCATGTGTCTCATTTTCCAGACATTGTAAATCCCTTTACCTATCCAAAATCTTGGGAACTGTCAAGAAATGGGATGATTGTAGTGGCAAGAAACCTTGCAGGGTTAGTTTTCTTTGCCTATGAAAAATGGCAAGTATCAAGAACCTCATCAACCACCAACTTTGTTCACCAAATCCCATCTTTCCCAAAGTTCATCACTCCCAATACTCTTCTTGATTGGGAAGTTCTTTTCAGCCAACTCATCTCTCCATCACTCAATTCATGCCTGTATATGCCAAAGGGTCTAGTCTTCACCCTCTGCATTGACCTTGAAAAATCCTTTTTCCTTTCTCTGTTTGAACAAAAGTATGCCCTCATGCTTTTGATAAGCAAAATGGTCAACATCTTTCCCCCAACCCTTAATCCAGGAATTGAGCCCTACCTTTCCCCTTTCATCACTGTTGATCCCATGAACTTCACCTCACCCAATGAAAACTCTCACTTCATGAACTTGGTCTCTATTTCTGAGATCAAAGAATTCATAGAATCCATGGCTGACCATCAAAACAGAACCAAAACTGTTATTGATCTTTCCTCAGACTCTGACAGTGATGATGATGATGCTCCTTCAAGTCCAGATCAAGAACCTCCTATAACAATCCCATCTCCTACATTTACCAATCCTCCTCAGCAATCCACTCATTCCTTGCATGAAGCTCAAGTCTCAGTTCAATCACAACCAGATCAAACCATTATGCCCATGAAGATCAAAAGAACAAGGAACAAGAAGAAACATTTGTGGGGCACAATGAGAATCGAAATGATCGATGCCCCTTACAAGAGCTCAACTAAAGTCAAAAGAAGATGAGTTCTTCAAGTATGATGAGAGGATGTCATGGGAATGGAACAATGAGTTCTACTACAGAGGAGTAGAGCCAGACATGAGAAGAGAATTGGAGGAAGAAAGAAATCTGATTATTTCAAATGTGCAAGAAAGAGAGGAGTTCTATGATCAACTCGGCCGATGATTGATGTGTAGTTTTATGGAACAATTTTTGGTGTGTTAAAACAATTTGTTTTGATTGGCTCAGCTTTTTGTGGATGTAATCGTGAACCTTTTCATCATGAGATTAAATTCATGCATTTCAATCTCATTCTGGTTATTTGTGCTTGCTATAAATCCTTGTATTATTTCTTCTACTATTATTTCTCTTATCAAATGTGAAAACATGTTCTAAAATAGATCTTCCTTTACCAAAAAGGGGGAAATTGTTAGGACCTAACTTTGATCAATGTCTTAGTTAGTTGGTTTTGATAAAGGAATATATATATAGAACAGGGTTTATATCAAAAGAGGAAGACTGTCAGTCATGAACCTTTTCTCTGACAGCTAAGTCCATGACTGACCAAATCAAACTTCATATTCATTCCTCAGTGTATCTGACAGCTATGAGTTTGATAGTTATGATTCTGTTGTATACAATGATTACAATCAATCAAAAACATGAATCATATTCTCTCTCTAAGCCATCAAGATTATCAAATTGCATCTCAGTCCTTATTAGAGAACATCTCTGATAGCTAAGTCTTGTATGATCTGACAGCCATGACCTCATTCCTCTGATAGCCATCACTCTGTCTCAATCTCTGTTACCACAATCTCAACCAATGTGGAACCTGGATCTTCACAGCTGTCAAGTTCACCAATGAAGACCAATGAAGACCACTGAAGACCTTCTAGAAGCTCTCAGTTCAAGCTCACAGCTCAAGCCAGCTCATGAAGACTCCGCATGTGGACAAGTGGGACAAAGACCGGTCAAAGCTCATTAATGTAGCCGCAGTCATATTCCAACGGCTACATTGAAGGGTATAAATAGAGGAGTTCTTCCTCTACACAAAACCACTAAAAAATACTCTTTTTCACAGTCAAAAACCTTTTCCCCACACCCACACACACCTCCTGTAATTCACACACACACTCACCAATCCTTTCCCTTTAAACTCGTTCCAAACCAAACCCTCACCCCAAAACCTTTGCCTCCACAACAAAACACCCCTTAGTGTGTTAATTCACAAAATCCAAAATCCTAAGACTGTACTTTAGGTGTAGAATTAGTTTGTAATCACTCAAGACTGTACTTTGAGTGTATTATTTGTTTTGTAAAATCTTGAGACTGTACTTCAAGTTGTAAAAACACTTAAGACTGTACTTTAAGTGTATCCCTAGTTGACTGTACTAATTAGGAAGAGGAAGTTCAAGGAACTTGCCTGAATCAATCATTTGTAATTTTTGTTGATTAAAGATTATAATAAAATTGATCTCACTTGTCAAGATTGACAGTGGGGGTGGATGTAGGAGGAGTGAACTCTGAACCACTTTAAATTCTCTGTGTTATTACATTTTTGCAATCACATTCACACACTTGCATTATTTCTTTGTGTTTCTTGTCCTATCATTATTTCAAATCTCTCTTATTCCGCTGCACAATTCAACTATCATCTGACAGCTAAGCCAAAACCATAGCTGTCTGATCATCTGCATATTAACAAAGGGCCTTTCACCTTCTTCATTCATCTTATTTCTAAAAACCCATCTTGTCCCAATGACAGTTTGATTCTTTGGCTTAGGAACAAGCTTCCACACTTTGTTTCTTTCAAATTGCTCCAATTCTTCTTTCATTGCTTCTATCCAATCTGGGTCTTGAAGAGCTTCATTTATCTTTTTGGGTTCAATTTGAGAGATGAAAGCACTCATTAGAGAGTCAAGAACAGGCATGTTAGGAGGTATGTCTATTTTATGTATAGGAAGGTCAATATAGATGTTTTTGTTTGGAGGAATGATATGGGTAATGGTTTCAGGTTGAGGAATTGAATGAGTGGTGTTGTCACAAGGTTGGATGGGGTTGATTTCAAGGTGAATTTGATGGCTAGATGAGGGTAAGCAGTCAGGTGCATCATAGCTGTCAGATTCACCTTTGATGTTGAGTTGGGAATCTTGGCTGTCAGAGACAATGGGATGAGTATTAGAGTTTTTGGGCACCATATAGGGAAGGGAAGGTGAGTTTTCTTCAGGATTGAGATTTGAGGGGTCATGAACAGGAGATACCTCAGGTACATTGTCTGAATTCCCAACAGATTCATCAAAATCACATAATTCAGTGTGACTTTGATCATTGTTTTCATCAAAGTCAACATGAATTGATTCTTCTACAACAAGTCTCCTTTTGTTGTAAACTCTATAGGCTTTGCTAGTGTTGGAGTATCCAAGAAAAATTCCTTCATCACTTTTGGAATCAAACTTATCAAGGTTGTTCTACCCATTGTTGTGAATAAAACATCTACTTCCAAAACCATGAAAGTATGAGATTGTTGGGACTCTACCATTCCATAGCTCATAGGGAGTCTTGGTGTGGAACTTGTTGATAAGGGTTTTATTCTGAACATATACAGCAGTGATGACTGCTTCTCCCCAAAAGTACTTAGGGAGGTTGTTTTCTGACAGCATAGATCTTGCTGCTTCACATATTGTTCTGTTTTTCCTTTCAGCAACTCCATTTTGCTGTGGAGTTCTAGGAGCAGAGAAGTTGTGCTCAATCCCTTTTTGGTCACAATATTCTTCAACACCTGTGTTTTCAAATTTCTTACCATGATCAGATCTGATTTTGATAATGGATAAACCCTTTTGGTTTTGAGTTTTATTGAACAGTTTGACTAGTTGTTCCAATGTATCTCTTTTGGATTCAAGAAGGATGATCCAATTAAATCTAGTGTAGTCATCAACTACAACAAGAGAGTATCTCTTTCCACCAAGAGATCTGGTTCTGATTGGTCCAAAAAGATCCATGTGGAGTAGTTGAAGGGGTTTTGTGGTATCTAATCTGGTTTTGGCAGTGAAGGAGGTTTTCTTTTGCTTTCCGCATTGACAAGCTTTGCACAATTTGTCCTTTTTGAAGGGTATTTTGGGTAGGCCTTTTACTAGGTTTGAGTTGGCTAGTTTGGAGATGCTTTTTAGGTTGAGGTGAGCCAATCTTTTGTGCCATAGCCATGACATATCAGATTGACTGAAGGAGAGTAGGCAAAGGGCGTCTGAAGAATCCACAACTTCCAGGTTTAGACAGTAGAGGTTGCCTCTTCTGATTCCAGTGAGAATAGATTTGTTGTTGATATCTTTGACAGTGCAGTGGTTTTTGGAACATACAACATGATATCCCTTATCACAAATCTGACTAAGGCTAATCAAATTGTGCTTGAGACCCTCTACATAAGACACATTAGTGAAAATAATGTCTTTAGTAACAAGGTTTCCTGATCCTTTGACTTTGGCTTGAGAGTTATCACCAAAAGTTACATTTGGACAATTTTTAGGGACATATTGTTGTAACCACTCCTTGTTGAAAGTCATGTGCCTGCTGCATCCACTGTCCAAGTACCATAATCCTTTCCTAGGTTCCTACAAAACAGAAAAATAAATTTATGGTACCCTTTATTCTTTTGGGTCCAAAGGATTAGAATTTCTTTGGTACCCTAGCTTTGTTCATTGCCCTCTTTCCAAAATACTGATTTAGGGCATTATAATATCCCATGATTTGCAACATATAGGGTGTAGGAGCAATAGGTTGGGTTTGGTTAAAAAATTGGTTGGGTGAAAAGACTTGGTTTTGGTTATGAAACTGAGAATGGCTTGAGGAATTGTTTGAATGAGATGATCTAGGAGAAGTATTGTGTTGGGCATGGTTTCTTCCATTTGAGAATGGCCAGTTAGGTCTTTGAGGTTTGGCATATGAGTGATGATCATAGAATCTTTGCTGTCTTGGAGACCTCTGCTGTCCACCATATCTTGGCTGTCTAGGAGATCTTGGCTGTCTGGGAGATCTCTGCTATCCAGTGGCTTTGTGCTGGTTCTTCTTCACTTGCTCCTTGATTCCTTTCTTTTGCCAAATGTATTTTCCTTTGTTTGCTTATTTTCCTTTACCTTTTGATTGACTTGTGCTAGCTATATGAGTTTCATCAGTGAGAGAAGGACTAGCTTGAGTTGGTTCATCATTGTGACTTGAGCTAGCTTCATCCATTTTTCCTTTCTTCTTGAAGTCTTCCTTGGTTTGAATAGGATAGAAATTTTCTTGGGCTTTGACATAGTTCATGCTTTCTAGAACCATCTTGTCAATAGACCTTTCATCAGTGAGAGGGATATAGGTTTTCATAGTTGGATTATTGGCTCCAATCCCTGATTTGTCACCTGGGTATCTTAGGTTGTAGCTACAAAGAGTCAAGGCTTTTCCTGAGCTGTTCCAGGACTCAAACTTCTTTCTAAGAGCTTCATTTTCCTTTTCAAGGTTGATGTTTATTTGGTTGGTTTCCAGAAGTTTGGAATTCTTAGCTATCAGTTCTTCATTAGCTTTTTCAAGCATAAGGTTTTGAACTTTCAATCCTTGGTTGGCTCTTTCAAAGCTATCAATGGTTTTACTTTGGGATAGGTTATCAGTGAGCAATGAAGCAAAGCCAGTTTGGTGCCTTTTTATTTGAATTAAAAGTGTACTAATTAAATGTTTAAATTCTTCATTATTTAAAGAGTTAAACTGTGGTACCTGCTTTAGTTCTTCAAAGAATGCCTAAGGCTTCAAGGTCTTCTTCATTGTCTGAATCTTCATCATCTCCTGCCATTAGGCATATCATTGCTTCTTCTCCTTCATCATCAGAATCACTGAAATCAAACTCCTCATCACTGAACTTGGATGAGTCAGCAATCAGTACTTGCTCTTTGTTCCTCTCATTTTTCTTCTTTGTGCAGTTGTAGCAGCTACATCTTGAGCTATGAATAATTTCCTTGGAGTAGGAGAATTTCTTAGCTGTCTGATTGTCCTTAGGTTTTCTTGGTTCAGGACAGTCAGATGTATAATGGCCAAGTTTTTTGCAATTGAAGCATTCAACTTTCTTTTTGGGGTTCTCTTGTTCAGAAGTGGATGGGCTATAAGTTCTCTCAAAGGACTTTTTATGTGCTCTCAAGGTATTTCTGACAGCCATGGATATGAGACTTGGAAGGTCTCCTTGAGATAGGTTGTTTGAGGGTAGGCTAATTTTCTGAAGAGAGTTGAGAACCATGGAGTCAATTTCTTGTTGAGTGATGGGTTTTTGAGTGGTTTCTTGGGCAGTTAAGGCAAGGGTTTGTGAATGGAGGGAACTGGTTGAAGCTTTATCATTCCTTCCAGTTCATAAGCTTCAAGCTTACCAAAGTATTGTTCAACAGTCATGGTGCTCCATTCTGCACCTTCTCTTATTGGTAGGGCTACCTTCTCATATTCTTGGGGAAGGTTGGAATATATTTTGAGACACAGATCTTGGTTCTCAAAAGTTTTTCCATGATCAGCAATGGATCTTACCAGATCTTCAAACCTTGGTTTTGCAGCACTTACTTTTTCACCAGGGTAGAACTTAAAATTGTCAAGTTGTCTAAGTAGATTGTACAGGTTTTGTGTTCTAACACTGGTGTGTTTTTGGAATTTGGTATGGATAAGTTCCCATGCAGACTTTGCAGTTGGTTCTTTGGCAATTTCTTGTGCTAGGGAGTCATTTACACTCTTTTGGAGTATGTTTTTGACTTTGAGATTAGCACTGATCAGTTGCCTATCTGAATCAGTCCAGAATTCAGGGGATTTGTTTTTGCTTCCACCACCATTTGAATCTACAGTGGCAGGGCAGGTGACTTCATTTTCTAGAACATACCAGTTCCAGATGCTGTTTGCATCAAGGTAGGTTTTGATTTTTGAGGCATAGATTTCAAAGGATCCACAGTCATCAATGTGGGGAATGTCTTTCTCATTATTTCTCCTTGGTTGAGGCATGGTGGGTTGGTAATTGATCCTTCACAAGTTGTTAGACTTTTGTGTGTGAAGACAAGCTCTGATACCAATTGAAAGGTCCTGTTTACTTTAATCAGATTGGAAGGTTAGACAGTTAAGCTTTGACAGCTGAGGTGAAATCTTAGCTGTCAGATATTAACTGGATTTAAAAGCAAGTGTTAAATGTGCAGCGGAATAAAAGTGTTTGAAACAATGTAAAGACAAGTGAATGGTGTAAGTGTGTGTAGATGTGTGTGTGTGTTGTGTGATAATACCAAATGAACATAAGGAATTTTAAGGTGGTTCGGAGTTCACTCCTCCTACGTCCACCCTCACTGTCAATCTTGACAAGTGAGATCAATCCACTTAAATCTAGTTCCCGTTAAGATTTACAAAGGATTGGCTAGGCAAGTTCCTTGAACTTCCTCTTCCTAATAAGTACAGTTTATTAGGGATTCTGCTCTATACTTGAGCAAGTTACAATACCCACTTAAAGTCAGTCTTAAGTGGTTTTACAATTTAGTTTATACACCTGAGGTCAGTTACAAGTGTCTCAGATTGTTTTGATTGTTAGTTTGCAGGTTGAGAAGGATTGGAGGTAAGGTTGTAAGAGTTTCGTGTGTGAAAGGGTATAGTCTTCAGTCTTGGAGGACTCCTTTTATAGGCTTGGATATAGTCGTTGGAGGGGACAAGGAGACAAGGTAGTAAATGCATGTTGGAGTTGCATTTAGAGCCTTTGTTGACTGAATAATGACATAGCTGAAATCTGCAACCATGGGTGCTATCTTCATGGAGATGAGCTGGCAACATTAGATGAGAGAGATTGGGAGCAGCACATCTTTGATCATCACATAAGTACATTACTGCTGTTTGTTTGCTGAAGATCATAGCTGTCAGAGGGATGAAGCCTTTGCTGTTTGAGAACCTTAGCTGTCAGAGCTAAGTCTGTGATCTTGATGGTTTAGGCAATATGTAATGATCCATATGTAATTAAATACATTAAATACATTAATATATATGATTGGTCTTGAGGTAGATCATTCAAGCTTGGTTAAATCATTGCTGTCCAGTTGATATATAAGATGTGCAGTTTGAGTTATGGGCTTAGCTGTCCAGAGTCATATGTTATCTTGGCTGTCAGATAACATATGCTATATTTCTTTGTCAAAACCTTTTATAACTATGTGGCTTACATAGTTAGGTCCTAACAGGTTACCTATTAGGTTAGGAGTTATTTTAGGATGTCATTTCTTGATTTTCAAGTTTTATGGGCACTATAAAATAGGCCTAAAGTTGTAATCCGAAAATTAGACTAGTTTTGATGATTTAATTTCAAAGGATTTTATCCTTTCTCCTGGGGAATTCCAGTTATTGATTTCTAGGGTTCACCGCTTGTGAATCCTTGTGTTTAGCGCTTGCTATTCACGAATATCGCTTCCATGCTGTGTCAGTCTCCTCCACCTCAAAAGAACTCGACCCCGAGTTCACATCGGGATAAATAACTCCATCCGCGTGGTACTCATAAATATCAGCAACATTGAACGTGTTCGAAATGTTCAAATCATCGGGAAGAGCCACCACATAAGCATATTAATTTTCCTGGGAGTGAAGATTTCAAGGGAGAGGAAGTTATTTGTGAGTTTAAAGAAGATTTGAGCATTGTTCAGGTTTGTGGTGATATTATTGCTTCAAATATCATAATACCTGATAATGTCATTGTTGAATTCAAGGAGATAGAATTTCCTACTCAAGAAGAAGTTTTTAATGAGGAAGTTATTTTTGAAGATTTATTGATCATTGTTGATCAAGGGGAGGAAGGGGCAGAAGATCAACACAAGAAGGATGGGATGGATGGAATAATTTTATATCTGGAAGAGATCATCTTACGTCAATGTGTGCTTAGAAAGAAGATTTATTCGAAATATATTTTTAAGTGGGACGGCACTTTTCAAACATCGGATGAGAACTCGGGGTCGAGTTCTTTTGAAGAGTGGGTGAATGATGTAGGAAGGATATTTGACGAAGTCAAATATATTAATTATTTTTGTATTTTAATTAGTATTTTAGGATTTGATCCGTTTTAGTTTATATTTTATTTCTTTTTTTCGTCATTAAAGTTAATAGGTCAATTATAGGTGATTTTAGAAAAGATTTTGAGTAGATTTACCAGTTTTTAAGTCCTAATAGGTTACCTATTAGGTTAGGAGTTATTTTAGGATGTTATTTCTTGATTTTCAAGTTTTATGGGCACTATAAAATAGGCCTAAAGCTGTAATCGGAAAATTAGACTAGTTTTGATGATTTAATTTCAAAGGGTTTTATCCTTTTTCTTGGTGGATTCAAGTTATTGATTTCTAGGGTTCATCACTTGTGAATCCTTGTGTTTAGCGCTTGCTATTCACGAATATCGCTCTCGTGCTGCGTCAAAGGGGTAAAGCAGAAGCTGTTCCCACTGGTGCTGTCGCGGCTGCAACATCTGAGAGTTCGGAGAAGGACATGAAGGCAGCCGAGAAGGAAGCATCAGATCTCATCGCGCTAGATAAGAAGGCCCATTAAAAAATTATCAGGTGTCTAGATGATGATGTTCTGACGGATATTACAGATACTGATTTCGGAGGTATTTTGTGGATTGCGTTGGAAGATATGTATCTGACACGATCATTGACCAATAAGCTATATCTAAAGCAGAAGCTGTCTTCTCTGTTAATGAAGGAAGGTACGCCCATTAAGGAGCACCTAGATAGATTTATATCTTATTACTTGAACTTCGTAATATAGATGTTAAAGTCGAAGATGAAGATGAAGATGCTGCTCTTATGATGTTGGTCTCCTTACCACTGTCACATGAGGGATTTGTGGAGTCCTGCATTAATGTTAAGGATACGGTTACTTTGAAAGAGGTTAAAAATAATCCCAAGATTAGAAATTTGCGTCGCAAGGTGAGCGGTATATCTACACAATCTCAGTCAACAATTTTGGTTGAAGAAAGCAGTAGAGGCCAAGGGAGGAGAAACAAGGGTTATTCAAAAAAGGGTCCAAGACATAGAGATATTGGTAGTTAACGCAAATAAAAGAGTCATTGGAAATGTGAATGTGCCAAGTTGAATAAGAGCGAGCAATTTGGTTCAACCGCAGCTATGACAGATGACGAGGAGGAGAACTGATAGTTGTGTTTTCACCAATTCAAATGATATATCTTTAAACCTATTTTGAGCTCAACCTTGGTTTTTTTATGGTGTTTATTCATATAGGGAATGAAAGGAGAAAGTCATTGAACATGATCTAAAAAGATTCGAAAAGGAACAGTCAAGAACGAAGAGGCAAAGGAGGAAAGAATAGAAATTCCAGAAAGACAAAGTTGAAGATGACCAAATTGATGGAGGAAATCTCCCTCTTATTAAAAATACCTAGCAAGTGTACTAGTTACCGCTGTAGTAGTATACACAAGCAAGGGTCGAATCCACAGGGACTAAAGTGGAACAAGTAAATTTTATTAGTGTATCAAAGTAACCAAAAAAGAGGGGTTTTGATTGGTTGAACTATTAAACTATGAAAGCAAAATAAATAAATTAAAGAAATCAAGAGAACAAGGGATTCATGGATTGGGGATCATAACAATTATCACTTTATGCTTTTTATTTCATGTAAAAAGAATTCAATCTCATTCTTGGGTTCGTTCACAAAAATATAGGGTTAAGATGTTCATACATTCCGCTAGGTCAATAAGAACATTAGAACCATAATAACTCTATCTTGTTTATAAATTCCGCTAGATCAATATAAACATTCAAGAATTCAATTAAAATCTTAAGAACAATGAAACCTAGATTCGTTTGATTTCCGCTAGGTCCTCAATTGAATCTATTCTTCTCAATAATGGTCAAATTATAAATCATTCACGCAAGTGCAATGGTTCATATCCAAATAAATTCAAGATATCAAAAGTATATTCCGCAAGGTCAATACAATTGAGCTCAAGAACAAAAGTTTAGAATGTTGAGAAGACCAAGAACGAGAGAGAGATAGAAAGAATTAAAACCCTAGCATAAAGATCCAATAGTTACTTACCTCAATCCATGAATCAAATAAATTAGCCTTGAAAAAGGCCATTAAAATAAATAAATCTTGAATCTTTAAAATAAATAAAAACCCTAATCTATGTAATATATGATAAGGGGAAGAAAAAAATAGAGAGAGAATGAGAGATTACAAAAACTAGTCTAGGGTTCTTTATATAGGAGGAGGGAGGTGAAAATTCTAATTAGAAATCAAAATCTTATAAAATCCAAGTCAATTTAGGATTCTGCCGAAATCCGTCACTGCTTCTGTTTGAAAACTGCCTTTAATTTTTGTGACGGACGAATCCGTCACAGATTTCTGTCGCTAAGCCTTTGCCGGCCATGGGCACGGTCGCTCGACCACCCTTGGAGCGGCCGCCCTTAGTTTCTGCCCAAATGTGGTGTTCGCTCGGCCAGGTGGGGCGGTCGCTCGCCTGTGGCCCTGTTTCCTCGTCCAGCTGCTCGGCCACGTGCGTTCAACCTCGACCACTTGCTTTGCCTGCCTCGGCCATGCCTTGCTTTAGCCGGCCACCCTTTAGTTTCATGCCCAGCACTGCCGGCCAGCCTCATTTTCCAGCTGCAACCTTCCACTTCCACAGAATTACAATTTAGCCCCTGAACTTAATAAAACCAATTTAACTCCTTGTTTTCACCTAATTGCAGTTTGGTCCCTTCTTTTCCCAGATTTGCATTTTGGCCCTTGAACTTTATGATTCCAGTTTACTTCCCAATTTTCCATAATTCTAGTTTGGTCCCTGAACTTCCAAAATAAGCTCAAATCCTCCATTTTCTAAGTAATTGTACTTCAACCCCTGAACTTTCAAAACACTAACATAACACGTTAAATACCAAGGTTTCGAGCATCAAATAAGCTAGGAAATATATCTTTTGGATGGGTAAAACCACATCCATCAAATACCCCCAAACTTATCTTTTGCTCGTCCTCGAGTAAAACAAAATAAAAACTAACTAACTAATTAAAACAAAAGAAAATATTTTTGGATTTGTTCAATTCATATAATAAGCCGTTGGTGCAACAAGTCTCAGATCTTACAACACACATAATCTACAAGAATTATCATGAACATGAGACTATAATTACATGGATGCATCTAACTTATAATTCTCCACCACATAATGATAATGAATGAAATATGGGAGATCAATGTTAACAAAATAAGATATATTATAGGGTCACTAACGACATGCTCTAAATCAATGATAATAAAATAGAATTATGCACAAGGGACACTCATATGCATGTTTAAACACAACTGTCAACCCGACTACTCTTTAGGGATCAAATATGGCTTATGGCTTGTAATGTATCGTGAAAAATGCGGACTAGGTTCACGGTTACAAAAGAAGGTAAGGACATGCGAAGTCAACCAAGTGAAACTAAGAAGTCTTTATCGTACATCCTCACTCTAAAATTTATCACTCCTCTCCAAGCCAACCCATAATTCAACCCCCGAACTTATAATTTTGTATACTTTCAAACTTGGAGTTGATCACCTTTCTTTCTTTTTTGGTCACTTTCCACTTCAACATTAGAGAGGGCAAATCTTTTTTTTTTCAACTTTTCTTTTCTTTTATTCTTTTTTTTCTTTGCACATATATATCACGAAGACTGTGCATTCCATACTTTTGCTCAAGCCCCTCTTTTCATTACATAACATGGCCTCTTTCTTTCTTTTTATGACCATTCCCCCCCCCCTTGATTTTCCAAACATCACTCAAACTTCACATTCATTCCCTAGTTTCACTTTCTTGAAAATGTGAGAAAATAGTGTATAAGTTTAAAGAGTAGGACAATGAGGGTACAAAAGAAGGCAAATGGTGGTCTAAGATAACCGCCCACTTTGTGAGAGATTCCATTCTTTTTTCAAGCTCAAAAGGGTTCTAGCGGATTTTTTTATATAAGTGACGAGAAAGTTAAAAGCTCACAATTAGGGTTCAAAGAAAGTAGTCACATATCACTTCTCGAATAACCTAATTGATGTATTATTGACAGTCATGCAAACATGTTCTAGGAACCCCGAGAATGTCAACGTGATCCTATAAAGGTCTCCTAAATTAGTAATAATGATCAAGAAAAATAACATGGAAAGGTGGAGAAATCATACTTTACATGTATCAATGCAATTATAACCCCATATTGACAATAATAATTAAGATTTTAAAATTAAAGCACTCTCAAATCATCATGGACTCTTAGCCAACAATCCACAATATGAAAAGAACAAAAATTTTTAAAAATTTTCTATTTTTTTTAGGGTGACACTATATACACTCCCCTATAAACCCACAAACTCAGAGAGATATCTACCCCCAAACTCAAAACATGTTATGTCCTCATAGCAAAGAGAATAAAAACATGCATTGGGTTCAAAGGACGATATGACACAACAAAACAAATAAATAAAGCAAATAAAAACGTATCAACTAGGGTTGCCTCCCAATTAGCGCATTTGGTTAAGGTCGTTAGCCCGACCGTTGCCCACATTTGGACTTCACCTTTCGTCCTTTAGCCCACTTCATGGTTTCGCGGGTCCTTATGTTCAGTTCATGCCCCATATATATTCCTTGGGCTTTGATATTGTTTTGTGTCCAATGGAATTTTTGATGTTTCAGTTTTTTGGGCTTCTTCTCTTTCAATCCTTTGCCACTTTCTTCACCCTCAAAAACAGGGGGAAGTACAAGAATGATGGAGAAAAAATCTTTCACACTTTCGATGGGATGGAGACGGTCTTCGTTGAGACATTGTTCGTCAATTTGGTCGGGCCCAACCTCATCAACATTAACGCCCTCATCATCTTTTAATTTCTCTTCCACCCAATCTTCTTCACAATCAACATCTTCATCAACAACCACATGCAACATCACTAGCATGAGACGGAGAGAAAATCGGTAGTTCGTCATTAATGGAAGCGTCCCCCCCATTCATAACGTTCAAGTTGGATAGAACTAGTACCTCGCTCATAACCCCTCAAGGCCTTTACTAGTGTAGTGACTTGTGCTTCCAACCTACCTATGGCTGCACCAAATTGCTGTTTTTGTTAACGATTTTCCTCTTGCATTCTTATCAAAGCCTCCTGCCATGGTTGCATTTTAGGTTGCAGGGGGTCATAAGAATGTGGCTCATAACTGTTCCATGCATGGTTTGAATGGTTTTCCCTCCATTCTGTATAAAAATTGGGGGAATAATCATATTGTGGTTGCCATGGGTGGAACAAACTCCTTTCTTGTATCTGTGGAGAATACTCATGAAAATATGTCATAGACGGACAATCATTAGTAGCATGAGAGTATAATCTACAACAGGAACATGCATCTTGTATTATATTGGCACTAGGCGGAGCACTTTTCGTATTGAACATAGCAATTTATTGTTTAACTTGCCCGACCAACTTCTCATTAGAATTTGATTCATGCATGACCTTTGATTTTTAAACAACTAGAAAAAGAAAGAAAAAAAAATAATATAAGAAAATTATTTACACTAAAAAGAAACTAATAAAAGAAAATATTTACAATACACTAACAAAATAAACTTATTCGCAACACAAGTCCCCGAAAACGGCGCCAAAAACTTGTTGGAGGAAATCTCCCTCTTATTAAAAATACATAGCAAGTGTACTAGTTACCGCTGTAGTAGTATACACAAGCAAGGGTCGAATCCACAGGGACTAAAGTGGAACAAGAATTTTATTAGGGTATCAAAGTAACCAAAAAAGAGGGGTTTTGATTGGTTGAACTATTAAACTAAGAAAGCAAAATAAATAAATTAAAAAAATCAAGAGAACAAGGGATTCATGGATTGGGGATCATAACAATTATCACTTTATGCTTTTTATTTCATGTAAAAAGAATTCAATCTCATTCTTGGGTTCGTTCACAAAAATATAGGGTTAAGATGTTCATACATTCCGCTAGGTCAATAAGAACAATAGAACCATAATAACTCTATCTTGTTTATAAATTCCGCTAGGTCAATATAAACATTCAAGAATTCAATTAAAAGCTTAAGAACAATGGAACCTAGATTCGTTTGATTTCCGCTAGGTCCTCAATTGAATCTATTCTTCTCAATAATGGTCAAATTATAAATCATCCACGCAATTGCAATGGTTCATATCCAAATAAATTCAAGATATCAAAAGTATACTCCCTCCGTCCCACGTCATTGTGAACCATTTTTTCGGGCACAATAATTAAGAAATATTATTAAGATAATGAAAATGTGTGGTAAGAAATGAAAAGAGAGAATGAGTGGAGTTAATAGTAGGTTGGTTGAATAAATTGTATGGTGGAAAATGAAGAGGGAGAATGAGTGGGTGGGGTAGGGTGAATATAAAATAATAAATTTGTTTCCATTTTGGGTAGTTTGCATTCACGTGGGACGGACCAAAATGGAAATAAGTTTGCATTCACGTGGGACGGAGGGAGTATTCCGCAAGGTCAATACAATTGATTTCAAGAACAAAAGTTAAGAATGTTGAGAAGAACAAGAACGAGAGAGAGATAGAAAGAATTAAAACCCTAGCATAAAGATCCAATTGTTACTTACCTCAATCCACGAATCAAATAAATTAGTCGTGAAAGGCCATTAAAATAAATAAATCTTGAATATTTAAAATAAATAAGAACCCTAATCTATGTAATATATGATAAGGGGAAGAAAAAAATAGAGAGAGAATGAGTGATTACAAAAACTAGTTTAGAGTTCTTTATATAGGAGGAGGGAGGTGAAAATCCTAATTGGAAACCAAAATCTGATAAAATCCAAGTCAATTTAGGATTCTGTCGAAATCCGTCACTGATTCTGTTTGAAAACTGCCTTTAATTTTTGTGACGGACGAATCCGTCACAGATTTCCGTCACTAAGCCTTGGCCGGCCATGGGCGCGGTCGCTCAGCCACCCTTAGCGCGGCCGCCCTTAGCTTCTGCCCAAATGGGGCATTCGCTCGGCCAGGTGGGGCGGTCGCTCGCCTGTAGCCCTGTTTCCTCGGCCAGGTGCGTCCAGCCTCGGCCACTTGCTTTGCCTGCCTCGGCCATGCCTTGCTTTGGCCGACCACCCTTTAGTTTCATGCCCAGCACTGTCGGCCAGCCTCATTTTCCAGCTGTAACCTTCCACTTCCACATAATTACAATTTAGCCCATGAACTTCATAAAACCAATTTAACTCCTAATTTTCATACAATTGCTGTTTGGTCCCTTCTTTTCCCAGATTTGCATTTTGGCCCTTGAACTTTATTATTCCAGTTTACTCCCCAATTTTCCATAATTCCAATTTGGTCACTGAACTTCCAAAATAAGCTCAAATTCTCCATTTTCTCAGTAATTGCACTTCAACCCCTGAACTTTCAAAACACTAACAAAACACGTTAAATCCCAAGGTTTCGAGCATCAAATAAGATAGGAAACATATATTTTGGATGGGTAAAACCACCTCTATCACAGATCCATCATTACCATTGGATAGTAGTCGTCGAGAGTTTTTAGCCATATATGGCATGTCTCAATCAGAGTCCGTATGAATAAGTTATAACCTCCGAAAGTTCGTCGAGGAAGGCAGAAAGTTTTTGAAAATTAGGTGCGGTTGCCCCCAAGGAAGAGGAGCGCTCGCCCCCACTATTCTGTCACTAAATTCCGTTGCAAAGAAATTCCGTGCCAATTTTAGTAGAATCCTCTTCATACTTGGTTTTTGACCCTAGTTTCCTAATTTTTGACCCTTCTCTCTCACCCTATTATATAAAGAAGACCTCTAGCCATATTTTTTATAACTTTTACCATCTTATAACATAATTTTTTAGTTGTAAACAAGATCTACATGGTTTTATTCAAGAATTACTTTGAAGATTTATTCAATTTATTGAAGGTTTATTGATGTTCTTCTTGAACATGCGTGGCTAAATTTCTTATTCTACGGAATGGAGGTAATGTATATAATTCCTTTATTTCTTAATTAATCTTGTGATCAATCAAAGGTTGGGATCATCAAAAGTAATCTTTATCTAAGTTTTCTAAACTACAATCACATGTGTAGATGCGATTGGTTTTTAATCAAAATTTGTGTGTGTGATTGAAAAGTGATTGTTCGATCAATTCAAGTCAAACTTTTGAATGAATATAATCAAGGTTTTGACAAGTGATTGCAAACCAAAATTATAGGTTCTTAATACTAGGGTTTAATGGATTCTTGAATATTAAGTGGACTTTGTAGAAAACCTAATATTTATAGAACACTAAATTGTGTATGTGTAAATGCCCAGTTTTACTAAAAAGAGGATGAACCCCCAACTATAATTGATTGTATTATTAATTGGTATATTGGTGCGATATACATGAATTCCAATCCGTTTATCCGTATTCTGTGGTGTTTGATAATAATTTACTTGCTTTATTTATTTCTTATTTTAAGTAGGATTAGTAATCAAATCTAAAACCCCTTCTTTTAATTACTTGTTTCATTGTTGGAAGTCGAATTGTGGATACACAAGTCCCTGTGTATTCGACCCTTTCCAAGTGCATATTACTAATACGATAACTCGTACATTTGCGAGGTATTTTTATAACAAGTGGGATTTTCCCCAACAAGTTTTTAGCGCCGTTGCCGGGGACTTGTTTTGTAATGAACAATTTAATTTTCAACATTTTAAATAAGTTTTTTTAATTATTATTTGTAATTAGATTTTTTTTCTTATAAAATTAATGTGTGAGATACTCCTAGAGGGATATATGGAAAGAGCACCTATGATGAGTTGGTTGAAGAGAGATTGCTCCAAAAATTGACCAATTTGTCTGAACAATTAGAAAATTTAACAAGGCTAGTTGTAAATAGAAATTTTGCTAATTATAATATTCAAGAGGCATGTTTTACTTGTGGTGCTTATTCTCATGCTAATAACGCTTGTCCATATAGGACATATTTTTCTTAGTAATTTCCACAGGTGCAAAAGAGCTTTCCTTTCCCATCTTGGCAATCGTTACTTAGGCCGTCCCCAAATTCTTATAAACTAGATTGGGAAAATCAGACTTCGACTCTAATTTGGAGAATAAATGATGAAGGGGAAGAGGTAGTATATGATCCAAATTTTGAGCCAAACTATTATGATGACATACCACCACATAGATGACAATTTTTAGAGGAAGCAGAATGGAGTTTTGTCTATGAAATTCCCAATGATGACTCTAAAAGAGAACTACAACCTGAAAAAAAAACTTTGGAGGACGCAACGGAGGACATTGTCTGTGAGATCCCCATTCTTGACTCTAAGGATGAATTATCTATGGATAGTTCAAGTTGGCCGATGGAGGAGGTAGAGAAAACATGGCATGAGCAAGTTTGTGATGAGATTGAGTTGGTCAAATATGGTGGGGAGAAGATGGATATTGAGTAGGTTCATAATGAGGACGAGAATTTTCAAACCCTTCGTAATCCAAATGAAAAATTGACTATCATTATTATACATTCTCTTTCTTATTGTGATGAAAAAAGTGGTGAGAGGTCACAAGTGAAAAAGCCCTAGATACGTAAATATCAAAAATTCCCTCTAGTTCCAAATGACATGATAAAAAGGGAAATATATATGGAAGTTAATATGAAAATAAAGACCCGCAAAAATGCAAAGTGGGCCAAATGAAGAAAAGTAAAATCCAAACACGGGCAACGGTCGGGCTAACGACCTTAACCCAATGCGCTTATTGGGAGGCAACCCAACTAGGTACGTTTTTATTGATTTATGTTATTTGTTTCTTCTGTCATGTCATGTTATCCTTTGAACCCAAGACATGTTTTAGTATTTATGCTATGAGAACATAGCATGTCTTGAGTTTGAGGGTAGATATCTCTATGAGTTTGTGGGTTTATAGAGGAGTGTATATAGTGTCACCCTGAAAAAAAAATAGAAAAATTTTGTTCTTTTATATTTTGGATTGTTGGCTAAAGTTTATGATGATTTGAGTGTGCCTTAATTTTAAATTCTTGAGTGTTATTATCCATATTGGAATATAATTATATTGAAATATATAAAGTATGATTAATTCACCCTTCACTTTCATATTATTTTTCTTGATAATTGTTAACAATTTAGGAGACCTTTATAGGATCACTTTGGCATTATCGGGGACCCTAAAACATGTTTGCATGATTGTCAGTAACACATCAATTAGGCTATTTGGGAAGTGATATACGGCTATTTTCTTTGAAGACCCTATTGTTAACCTTTAACTTTCTCGTCACTTATGAAAATTTCCAATAGAACCCCTTTTAATCTTGAAAAATAATGAAATATCTCACAAAGTGAGAGGTTATCTTAGACCACCATTCGCCTTCTTTTGACACCTACATTATCCTACACTTTACACTTATACACTATTTTCTCACCTTTTCAAGAAAATGAAACTAGGGAATGAATGGGATTTGTGGGTGATGTTTGGAAAATTAAGGGTGGAAAGTGGTCATGGAAAGAAAAGAAAAAGGGTTATGAATGTACTGAAAAGAAGGGCTTGAGCAAAATTATTGAATGCATATTCTTTGTAATATATATATGCAAAGCAAAAGAAAAGAAAAATCTGAAAATAAAGCCTTACCCTCTCTATTGTTGAAGTGGAAAGTGATTAAAAGAAAGAAAGGTGATCAACCCCATGTTTGAAGTATGCAAAATCATAAGTTTGGGGGCTGAATCAATGGGTTGGCATGGAGCGTAGTGATAAATTCAAAGTGAGGACGTATGTTGAAGAATTCTTAGTTTCACTTTCTTGACTTCGTATATCCTTATCTTCATTTGTAACCGTGATCCTAGCCCGTGAAGTTAACGATACATTACAAGCCATAAATTCATATTTGATCCCTAAATAGTTGCCGAGTTGATAATTGTGTTTAATCATGCATATGAGTGTCCTTATACTCTTATCTATTATCTTTAGAGCGTGACACACACGACCCTATAAAATATCTTACTTTGGTAACATTGATCTCCCATTAATTCATTCATGATATCATAATGTGGTGAAGAATTGTAAGTTAGATACATCCATGTAAATATAATCCCATGTTTAAGATAATATTTGTAGATTATGTGTGTATAAAACTCTGAGACTTGTTTGGCCAGCAACCTTTTATATGAAATGAACAATCCCTAAAATATTTGTTTATTTGTTTTAGTTAGTTAGTAGTTATATTTTTTTTTAGTTTTGTTTTACTCGAGTACGAGCAAAAGATAAGTTTAGGGGTATTTGATGGATGTGTTTTCACCCATCCAAATGATATATATTTAGACCTATTTTTCGCTTAACCTTTGGTTGTTTTATGGATTTTTGGAGTGTTTATGCATATAGGTAATGAAAGGAGAAATTCCCTAAACATGATCTAAAAGGATTCGAAAAGGAACAATCAAGAACGAAGAGGCAAATGAGGAAAGAATAGAAATTCCAGAAGGACAAAGTTAAATATGACTAGAGCCTTTATTACCATTGGATAGTACTCGTCGAGTTCTTTCCAACCATATATAGCACATCTCAATCGAAGTCTGCATGAAAAAGTTATGACCTCCTGTATTATCTTGACCAGGAACCATGATGTCTAGGCAATGATTTTGAACTCGGTAAACCATTTGGTAATGGAAAGTTCCTTGAAACTTGTTTACGTGGGTAGTACCTCCAATTTGAATTTGGACTTTGAGGGCTGTAAAGAGAGTGGGGTCATTGAGAGGCATGTTGAAATTCGGGTAAAAGGTAACGAAGACAGTGTCAGCGTTCAAAGTGGTTTGGATATATAGTACCAATGCAAGCATGTTAGTATTCAACAAATCGAGTATCTACTAGAGCAATTCGAGAGAAAGTTGGAAGCCTTTTCGGACATGGAAGGTGAGAGCTAATTTGACAGCACCAAAATGGATATGGGTATATCCTTATGCAAGACAGTGTCGAGGATGATCAGCTGGACGATCTAAGGTGACTAAGTGTTCACCTGAGATGGCGGGGTGCTGATGACTATCAAACTTGGAAGATTGGACATATTATTTGACCTGTTAAAATCCTGTAATGGGTATCAGATTGGCTTTGAAGATTGCTAATGTCAAACAAATAATCAAACTACAATCTCTTCGAAACAAGAATAATTCAGATCATGTACCAAAAGATCATGATGGTGAATTTCCTCACTCTCGTCATCCACTATCATTATGTTATCTAAATCATCCTTTGTTCCAAGAATTGCTGAGGCGAGTTGAGGAAGAATTTGGTTTTGATGATCCAATGGGTGCTTTAACTGTTCCTTGCAAAGAAGAAGTCTTTATGAATTTAACTGCTAGATTACATAGTTCATGAGATAAGTCGAGAAAGAACGTAGAAAGACGACTTTAGGTGCACAATTTTTGTAAGAGACTTTTCTCTTCCCCCCCTCTCTCTCTATCTCTCTTTCGCACCACTATGAGTTATGTGAAGAGCAGCTAGGCATAATTGTGCATGCTCCTAGCTAGGAACTATATGTAAGATTTCTCGTGTAATTTTTTTACTGGTTGTGACATATTCTTATTCATCTATTGGGATATCTTCTAATCATGTTTGCTTTTGCCAATGATTCTCATGCATAAAGGACTCATTCATCTTTTAGCAAATGGAATGTTAACCCTTTCATCTAAATGCATGAAAATACATATCATTGCATGTTGCTATACTAGCAATCAGTTGAAATATCTCTATTCCCTTAAACCCAAATCATACTCATTTTGAGAAGAAGTATGATAAAAGGAAATGGAGCCGAAAGCATAACATACCTGTTGAATCCATTTGCCTTGATATTGAAGAGAATAAGAAGAAATAATGGAGGGAGATGTAGATCTTCTAAATGATGAATGCCTTCTCTTTCACTCAGATTTATGAAGAGAGTATAAGTCAGATTATGTAATGTTTATAGGCTGATGTTAGGCCTCTATATATAGGAATCAATAGGCACTTCATTTAGGGACCACACCCTTTCACATATGAAGCAGTGAGAAATTATCATTTTGCCCATCATAAATAGGTAATTTCCACTTCAGGAATTCTACACATTTATTAATTTTCTACAGTTTATATTAACATTATATTTATGATTTATACATGTACGTCTACATTTTTATGTATATTTACTAAGTATACACATTTTGCAATCCATGTTCTAACAATCTCCCACTTGGATTGCCCTAACATGTGTTTGTAATTAATAAACCCTTCTAAAATTATGTTTATAATGAAAATGGCAATCCTTATGTATACTTTATTGTCATTCAACAATCATGTCCATTAGTTTTATAAGTATAAGGATTAAATGAGCAGTCGTTGTAATTGATTCGCAACTAAACCCACAATAATCACATATATATATCCAACTAAATGACATAGATTAAGTGTAGATGTGTAGCATGGAAAATTGATGAAAATATTAAAGCATGTGTGTATATTCTTCCAACTAGTCCTACTTAACCAAATGAGATCAATAATTAATAGACATAAAAATTAAATGAAAGTACAACACAAACTCCCACTATATTAAATGTTATCAAAAGTTGTTACACCCATATGAGCGGTATGCTCGTGAAACGCTAAAGGAGATAACACTTTAGTAAATGGATATGCTAACATGGAATTTGTTTCTATAAGTTGTATTTCTATTTGTTCATTTTGCACTCTTTCTCTTACAACAAGAAACTTAATATCTATATGCTTAGATTTAGATGAACTCTTGTTGTTGTTAGAATACAACACTGCTGCCCGATTGTCACAATATAACTTGAGCGGTTTTTCAATACCATTGACAATTTGCAGTCCCTCAATGAATTTATGCAGCCATATAGCTTGATTGGATGCTTCGTAACAAGCAACAAAATTGGCTTCCATGGTAGAGAAAGTTACAAGTGTTTGCTTGGCACTTCTCCAAGATATTGCTCCACCGGCTAATGTGAAGACATAACCGGACGTCGACTTTCGACTATCTTGACATCCAGCAAAATTGGAATATGAATACCCAATGATCTTAAGATGATCCGACTTTGTATATGTAAGCATGTAGTCCTTAGTATTTTTAGGTATCTTATCATTCTTTTGGCTGCAACCTAATGTTCTCTCCCCGGATTGCTTTGATATCGACCAAGCATCACAACAATAAATGCAAAGTCTGGACGAGTACAGACTTGTGCATACATTAAGCTTCCTACTGCTGATGCATAAGGGATATTTTTCATATACTTGGATTCTATATTATTTTTAGGACATTGTTTTAAACTAAATTTGTCTCCTTTAGAAACAGGGGTGTCATGCGGTTTACAATTTTCCATGCTAAACCTTTGTAATACCTTCTCTATATAGCCCTTTTGTGATAATCCTAAAATATACCTCTTGATCGATCACGATGAATTTGGATTCCCAATACAAAAGATGCCTCACCAAGATCTTTCATTTCAAACTTGTTTGATAGAAAATTCTTAGTTTCTTTAAGAAGGTCCTTATCATTACTAGCAAGTAAAATATCATCCACATATAAGACTAAAATTATAAATCTACTCCCACTGAACTTATGGTACACACAATCTTCAGCAAAATTCATTTCAAAACCAAATGAAAGAATTACTTGATTGAATTTTAAGTACCATTGACGAGAAGCTTGCTTGAGGCCATGAATGGATTTCTTAAGTTTACAAACTAATTGATTAGTGTTATCTAAATCAGTCACCATTTCTGGTTTCTTCATATAGATAGTTTCCTCAATGTCTCCATTGAGAAAAGCCGTCTTTACATCCATTTGATGAAGCTCAAAGTTAAAATGTGCTACAAGTGCCATAATGATCCTAAAAGAGTTTTTAGACGATATTGGAGAAAATGTTTCTTTATAACCAATGCCTTATTTTTGAGTGAATCCCTTAGCAACAAGACGAGCCTTATATATTTCCACATTACCTTATGAATCTCTTTTGGTCTTAAAGACCCATTTACATCCGATGGGTTTCACATTTTTAGGTAATGGAACAAGATCCCAAACGTCGTTATCTTTCATGGATTTTAACTCTTCATTTATGGCATCGATCCATTTATGATAATTTAGACTATTAATGGCTTCATGGAAGGTGAGCGGTTCATCTCCCACTAAAGCTAAATGTTCCTCATTTTCGGCAAGATACACATCATAATCAGCCGAAATCGCACTCCTTCTTACTCTATTAGATCTCCTTAAGGACACCGATTCTTCTTGATTTTGAGCTTGTTGAATTTGATCCTCATTATCAACATTTTCATGTTGTTCTATATTTATAGGAGATTCTATATTGTTTTGAATTATATGTTCTTGTTGAATTTCAGGTACAAGTACTTGATTTCCAATAGGAACTATGGGAAGAGGTATAGCAATGGATTTCTCTTCCTCTTCAAATTCAAAATTATTCCCAATTTCCTCACTAAATTCAACATCCTAAAAAAGCCTAGCATTTCCCGTCTCAAAAAAGGTTCTAGTTTTTAGGTCATAAAATTTATATCCCCTAGATCTCTCAGCATATCCCACAAAGTAACTACTAATGGTCTTAGCGTCTAGTTTGCCCTCATTAGGTCTATAAGGCCTTGATTCTACTGGACAACCCCATACATGAAAATGATTTAGGGACGATTTCTTATTCGTCCATAATTCGTAAGGAGTTTTGTCGGTAGCCTTTGAATGAGCTCTACTGAGAATATAAGCAGAGGTTTTTAATGAATCGCCCCATAATGAGTGAGGTAAAGAAGTATAAGAAAGCATACTTCTTACCATATCCTTAAGGGTTCTATTACGTCTCTCCACTACACCATTCATACTAGGTTTGCCCGGCGTGGTGTAGTGAGGGACAATCCCACACTCTTCAAGATAGTGAGCAAAAGGACCCGGACGTTGTTCATCTGAACCGTCATTCCGTCCGTAGTATTCTCCACCACGATCGGATCTAACGTTCTTAATAGTCTTTCCAAGTTGATTTTCAACTTCTGCCTTAAAAGACTTGAAAACGTCCAATGATTGAGACTTTTCATGAAGCAAATAAATGTATCCATAACGAGAGTAATCATCTATAAATGTAATGAAATATTGTTGACCATTCCATGAAAGGGCAGTGAATGGTTCACAAATATCCGTATGAATTAGTTCTAAGACGTTTGATGCTCTCAAGGATTCTTTCTCTTTGGTATTTGTAAATTTTCCTTTAAGGAATTCAATACAAAGTTTTTAATCCGGAATATCAAGTTTGTTTAAGATTCCCTCCGACACAAGTTTATCAATTCTCCTTTTGGAAATATGACCCAAACGCCTATGCCATAAGGTATAAGAATTTTCACTTGATAACTTTCGTTTAGTGCCTTTAGTTTTGGTTTCATTAATATGAGACTCATTAAATGACTTGAATGTGTCAAGTAAATAAAGATTATCACTATATGATAAAGCACTAATACCAACAATTATGGAATTGAAATAAAGTTCACACTTATTATTACCAAACGAACATGAATAACCTTCCTTATCCAAAGTACACTACTAGAATAAATTATATTAAAAACGGATAAAATTGTTTTGTAAATGTACAAAGTCGTCCCTATTTTTCTATTTGGGGATCAACATTTTGGTTGCCAATTTTTGGTTGCTAAAATTGACCAAGACTGTTCATCCCCATTTTAGAACCACCTGTTGGTTGCCATAGGAATAGGTCGTCCCCATTTAAGGATCAACAAATGGTCACCAATTTTAAATTTGGCACAAACAGTTCATCCCTATTTTTCGTCCCTAAAATGTTCGTCCCCAACTGTTGGTTTCCATTTTCAAATTTAGGGACCATCTCTTCGTTTCCAAATATGAAAAAAAAAATAAGTAAATATAATTATTTTTAAAATATTTATATTTACACTACAAGGAAAATTCGTTTTAGAGATGGCAAATTCTGTAGCCAAAATGAAGATTCTGTCTCTAAATCGTGTTTAGAGACATATTTGTTCCGTAGCTAATTCGTGGGTGTAGGTTGGTCGCTAAATTGGGTGTCGCTGTTTTGTAGCTGTTTTAGAAACAGATATGTACGTCACCAATTTAGAGACAAATATGTACGTCTCTAAATTAGAGACAGATATGTACATTTCTAATTTAGAGACAGATATGTACGTCACCAATTTAGAGACAGATATGTAGGTCGACGGATTTTCCGTCTCTATTTAAATTGTCATTTTATTTTCGAACCATTTTAGCAACGCATATTTCCTTCGCTAAATTATATATATATATATATATATATATATATATATATAAACAATCCCTTAACTTTTCTTATTTTCAAATCAATCTCTTAATTTTTCTTATTTTCAAATCAGTTCCTTAACTTTTCTTATTCTCAGTCCTTAATATTTCATAGTTATACTTTGCTCCCCTAAACTTCTTTTATACTCAAATCAGTCCTTACATACTTCCACCACCAATAACCACCATCAACCATCCTACCATCATCTCAATCACCGGCGCCACCATCCTTCTACCATCACCACCAAAAAACCAAACCCAACAATGGAAAACAAATCGAAAATCAGATCAAACAAAGAAACAGATCTAGAAAACACAGACTAAATTTTATTTTATTTTTTTCACATTAATTGAGCACTCCCATTGAAGATTAACACGTAATAAATCATTTGTAATGAAACACTAATCAGTTCCACCTACGAAGGACAAATACCAATTCATTATCTTTCGTAAAATGGGGATAAAAACGGGGGAAACATCAATTGACGATTAATCAGTTGTGCAAAGTTCCCAAAATGTCTTCATCCCTAAATATGTGATACTCTTTGTCACCAAGCTTGACTTAGGTACCGCCGTAATCAGTCAAAAGCACCGTATCACCTTCCTTCACAGCCACAGGAATCTCGTTCCCCGATTTATCAAATGGCTCCTACCTCAGGTCCGTTAGGCGCCTTGCCTCCTGGTGTCTCTTGGCAGTGGTGGCGGAGGGCAACGACGGCGGAAGGAGTGGTGGCGGCGCATAGAGAGAAGGGGATCGTGAGGCTGCAATTGAAATGAGTGAAATAGGGAGAGAAATAGAGAAATAAGAGAGAAATGGGTAAAAATGAGTTGGGTTAGGAAAGGGGAGTGGTTTTGTTTGGAAGAATTATGGACCATTTAGTAGGAAAATTTTTTACAAAAAGTTATATAAAAGATTAATAATTTTTAAAGAAATGAAAGTATGTAATAGAAAAAAGAGGGACGAACAATAGTATTTACTTTTTAAATTTTTTAATTTGTTTTTGAATAAATAAAACTATTTGATATGTTATTTAGAAGGGAATTTTTTTACAAAAAGTTATATAAAAAAATTTAATAATTTTTAAAGAAATGAAAGTATATAATAGAAAAAAAGAGGGACGGACAATAGCATTTACTTTTTAAATTTTTATTTTTTTTTTGAATAAATAAAACTACTTGAGATGTTATTTAGTAGGGAAATTTTTTACAAAAAGTTATATAAAAAATATTAATAATTTTTAAAGAAATGAAAGTATATAATAGAAAAAAAGAGGGATGGACAATAGCATTTATTTTTTTATTTTGTTTAATTTTTTTTTGAATAAATAAAACTTTTTGAGATGGTAGTGGTTGGTCTCTATTTTGTTGTTGACCCGGATTTGGGTTTGTCTCGTGCAAAACGATAACAAATAATATTGTGCATCATGGGGACATTCTGGCGGTCCCTATTTTTAATATGTCTGTCCCTATTTAGCTACCAACCTTGGCCATTCCCATTTGTCCCAAGTTGTCAGTCCCTACTTCAATTTATTTTAGTCGTGTTGGTCTCTATTTTGTTGTTGGTCTTCATTTTGATAGCAAATATTATTGTGCATCATGGGGACATTCCGACCGTCCCTGATTTTAATATGTTTGTCCCTATTTAACTACCAACCTTGGCCATTCCCATTTGCCCCAAGTTGTCAGTCCCTACTTTAATTTATTCTAGTAGTGGTAGTGATTGAGATCAAATTCCGCCCAAAGGACGATACAATAAATGTATTATTTAATACAAAATAATATCCCGTACTTAATAATAATCTAAATGTCCCAATGCCTATAACTTCAACCGGATTCCCAGCTCCCATATAGATGTATCTCTCATCTTTAATAGGGCTTCGATAATTCAGGCAACCCTGCATAAGCACACTTATGTGAGTTGTTGCACCAGATTCGAACCACCATGTATATTTAGGAATTGAAACCAAATTAGCCTCAGTACAAACAAGACCAAATGACACACCTTTCTTAACACGCCAATCGTGATACTTAGGACAGTCGTTCTTCATGTGAGTAAGATCCTTACAAAAGAAGCACTTCTTAACTTTTTGATCATTGGATGATCCCTTATGCTTCTTACTTGAAACCACAATTTCCTTTCCTCTTCTCTTAGTCCCATGAGATGAGGTAGATGTTAAGTGAGCACTTTCTAGCTTAACTTGCTTCATTCTATCTTCCTCTTGTGTCACATGTGAAATTAATTCATTAACATTCCACTTGTCCTTTTGACAATTATAGGTCACTTCAAAATGATAAAATTGAGGAGGAAGAGAGATCAAAACCAAATGCACGAGTAAATCTTTAGAAATCTCTAACTTAAGTGCCTTTAGTTTTGTCGAAAGATGAAGCATCTCAAGAATGTACTCCCTTAAGTTTTCGTTACCTTTGTACCTCATGGAAACAAGCTTCCTCAATGAAGCACTTGTTTTCGATTTCTCGCTTTTTGCAAAGCGTTCTTCAAGGGTATCCAGAAAACCCTTAGCATTGACGTCTTCAGAAACGCTATTCAAGAACGTTTCCGGGACGGCATTCTTCATGATCATTAGGCTCATGCGGTTGATACGGTTCCACTTCTCAACACTTAAGCGATCTTCCTGAGTGCTTTTATAAGTGAGAGGAGCAGGACTTGATTCTCTTAATGCGAGATCTATGTCTATACAGCCCAACATCATAGTAATTTTATTTTTCCAAGTTTTAAAATTTGTCTCATTAAGCATCGGAATATTATTCTTAGCAGTAGTGATTCATGGAGAATTTACTAAATCTGTAGGGGTAAGAACAAAGATTGAAATACAAAACATGTATAAGTAACTACATATAACACTACAAGAAAACAGGCAGATATCGACGAATTTTCATACACAAAATCCGTCGCTAAATCAAATTAGCGATGGATTTTCGACGTAAAAATTATGTTGTTAAAACGTGCGTCGGTAAAATCTTTCGACGGAATACCGACGGTTTTCCATTTGATTACCGAGGGATATTTCCATCGCCGATGTTTTGTAACCGACGGCAATTTTCGTAAGAAAATCAACCAATTCAAAGCATATGACGGCGGATTAGCAACAGATTTTCCGTCTCTATTTAAATGGTCATTTTTTATCCATTTTAGTGACAGATTATTGACGGATTATTCCATCGCTATATTTATTAAAAAATTTCAATATTTATTTGTTTTTTACATGACAAATTATTGAGGGATTTCTCGACGGATATTTTCGTTGGTAAATTGACATTTATATTAAAAAAATTACATATATATATATATATATATATATATATATATATATATATATATATATATATATATATATATATATATACTCCCTCCGTCCCACGTGAATGTGGACTAACTTTTTGGGTGTGGGAATTAAGAAAAAGTGATGTAAGAAAGAGAAAAAGTTAAATGTTGTGAGTATGAAAAATTAAATAGGAGAGAGAATGAGTGGGAGGAATAGTGAGGAGAGAGAATGTTGTGAGTGTAAAAGTGAAGTAGGAGAGAGAATGAGTGGGTGGAATAGTGAATATTCTTTGCCATTTTGGGAAGTTTGCATTCACGTGGGACGAACCAAAATAGAAATAAGTTTGCATTCACGTGGGACGGAGGGAGTATTTATATATATATATATATATATATATATATATATATATATATATATATATATATATATATATATATATATATATATATATATATACCCTAAATATTTTTATCATAAACAAATTATAATATCAATCAATTTAAATCAGTCCCTTAACTTTTCTTATTCTTAAATCAGTCCCTTAACTTTTATTAATCTTAAATCTGTCCTTGATATTTCACAATTACACTTTGCTCCCATAAACTTCTTTTATACTCAAATTAGTCCTTACATATCCTTTCATTTCAACTTTGGTCCCTTAACTTCAAAAAATTCAGATTAGGTCCTCACAAACTTCCACCACCAATAAACCCCATTTCTTCTTCCCCAACTCCTAGCCCTTTCCTACTGTCCTTTTTTTTCTTCTCTGTCTCCGTCTCCGGCCTGACCTTAACCCTTCCCACCTTTTTTCAGCCTGCCCCAAACCCTCCTTCGTCTTCAACCTTCCAAGACACAAACCAAATCACCAGTTTTCTCGGCCAAAAATCAGTGTGGAGATCAAAGCCAGAGTCACCAGATGGTTGCTAGGGTACCCAGTTCATCGCCGTTGTACACTGCTCGAAGCTATGGTAGCTAGTTGTTTACTCTGCTTGAGGTCAGCAGATCTGACTTTGCCGGAGGTTGATGGGGAAGAGAGTTAGGGTTTAATCAGAGACGGGGAAGGGAGTGATTTGGAAAGAGGGGAAGGGAAGAAGAAGGGTTTGGGGGAAGATGAAGGATGGGTCTGCTGTAGAGGCTGCGGAAGGGATGGAGGGGGAAGAAGAAGGGTTTAGAGGGATGGATAGAAAGAGAGAAATGATGGGGGTGGATAGAAAGATAGATAAATGAGGGAGGTGGATAGAAAGAGAGAAATGAATGTGAAATGGTTTTGTTTTGATGAATTTGAATCATTGGATGTTTATGATTAATGGTCAAGATTGATTAAGTAAGCCAATTAAATGAAAGGGTGTCATATTTTTGCTAAATGAATTTGGACCATTGAATTCTATTATTTGTGATGTATTCAATGGCTAAGATCTTGCTTGGTTAGTGATCCATGTAATATATGTGTTCTAATGATTTATTGCCACCTCTTATGTTTATTTGTTTATCAGAAAAATCTATTAATGACCATAATAATTAGTAAAAATAATTATTAACTCTGTTCTAAAAGACCCCGCCTAAGGGCGCCTAGGCCCCGCCTAGGCGCTAGGCCCCTCTCCAACGCCTAGTTCTAAGCCCCGCCTAGGTCCTGACTAATCCCGACTAATCCCGATTAGTCCCCGACTAGTCCCCGCCTAGGCGCTAGGCCCGGCTCCGCCGCCTAGCATCCGCCTAGCGCTTTTTAGAACCTTGATTATTAATATCAAAAGTAATTTAAAATATAAAATAATATTATCTAATAATAATAATTAAATAATAATATATCATAATAATAATATACATGTTTTCATGATGATTATAATAATTAGTTAAAATAATAAACAACAATAATAATAATTTGTCTTTCAAAAAATAATAATTATAAATATAAAATAATATTTTATCATAATAATAATTATAAAAATAATTATATTTAATAGTAATAATCATTATTAATAAAACATGTAAATATTAAGAAAAAGAATATTTACTAATATTATTTATAATATAGAAAAAATACTTAAAACAACAAACTGAATTAAACTTCTAAGAAATATTAATATACCTAAGCCTTGAATTCCACTCTAAATTCTAAAACAATAATGCTTTAAAATATAATTTATTGATAATAATAATTTAATAATTTAAACTTCTAAGAAATATTAATATACCTAAGTAAATTGAAAAAAAAATGCTAATAAAAGATTAAATAAAATATTTTTAACATACCCAATCCCTTAAATATATATCATACACACATACACCATACACCTTTACCCTAACCCTAAACTATAACTCATATCCTATACATATACCTCATACACCAGACACCCATATCCTATAACAATATCTCAAATAGTTTTCTTTATAAAAAAATATATAAAAAATTAAAAAAGTATATATGCTATTGTCCGTCCCTTTTCTATTATATACTTTCATTTCTTTAAAATTTTTTAACTTTTTTACATAACTTTTTGTAAAAAATTTCACTACTAACCAACATCTCAAATAGTTTTCTTTATAAAAAATATATATATATATATATATATATATATATATTTAAAAAGTATATATGTTATTGTCCGTCCCTCTTCTATTATATACTTTTATTTCTTTAAAAATTCTTTACTTTTTTTTTTATAACTTTTGGTAAAAAATTTCACTACTAACCAACATCTCAAATAGATTTCTTTATAAAAAAATATAAAAAAATTAAAAAAGTATATATGCTATTGTCCGTTCCCCTTCTATTATACACTTTTTTTTCTTTAAAAATTCTTAACTTTTTTATAACTTTTTATAAAAAAATTCACTACTAACTAACATCTCATATAGTTTTCTTTATCAAAAAAAAAATAAAATTAAAATAGTATATATGCTATTGTCCGTCCCTCTTCTTTTATATACTTTTATTTCTTTAAAAAATCTTAACTTTTTTAATATAACTTTTTGTAAAAAATTTCACTACTAACCAACATCTCAAATAGTTTTCTTTATAAAAAAATATATAAAAAATTAAAAAAATATATATGCTATTGTCCGTCACTCTTCTATTATATACTTTTATTTCTTTTAAAATTCTTAACTTTTTATGTAACTTTTTGTAAAAAAATTCACTACTAACCAACATCTCATATTTTTTTTTCTGGATAAAGAAAATTGATGCTGCAAGAATCGTGCTGGATCAATCTCCGTCCAATCAGCAAGATAGATCTCTTGGCTTTTGACCTGAAGACAGAACCCACGACTAGCCGGAATGGTCTCTGGCGAAGACCCTCGAGTGTGAGAGTAAGTATGGTGTATATGAGAGCTGATAAGTTATAAAGAACAATGTATTCAGAATAATCAATAGCCAATTACCTTGAAGCGGTTGATATTGTCATGTATTTATAGGATTTGCCAGAGTTGTAATTGTGGTAGGATTGCATGAAATCCCTATAATTACGAATCAGATTTGTAGAAGATATCTTGTCCATAAATAACTCCTGTTTTGTAGGAATCCTGTTAAGAAAAGAATCGTAGATACACCTGGACTCTGTAGGTCGATATGGCGTCGTAGATCGAGGTCGCCTATTTGGATCCATGTCGACTTGACTGATAGATAGGGTCGGATTGTGCCCGAAATAGAATCTGGATCGTATGTCGGACGATAGCTAGGTCGGGACCACGTAGGTCGGACAATGAGCTAGGTCGACTGGTCTGGTTGATGGGCCTGGGGCCTGGTAGTAATTGGACCTAGCCCATCTGAGAATGTGGTGGCAATAATGTGTAAATAACTGGGCTTGCACGTTGGGCCTAGCCCGTCACTTTTATTCCGTTCAGTGGCCCTCAACTTTCTGAGTTGATTTTTGTCGACCAGGAAGTTATAAGAAATTTTCAATTTTGTTTGAAGTAGATCGTAGGTCGATGTTCGAGCTGCTGTTTGGTCAACCAATGGTGACGTGGTTCAATCCTGGCCGTTGACTGTGGACGGCTGGATCAGTAGAAGCGCCGTATTTCCGTAATTATTGTAGCCTCGAAAACCGTCCGGGTATTTAAATGTTGATTAACCGTTTGAAAACCCTTACCTTTCCATTTCCAGTAAGGATTAAGAGAGAAAAAACCTTTTCCTCTTTGGATTTTGTGAACCCCCTAATTCCAGGCGTACATTCCATGTGACAAGTCAAAGCAAGGTTCTTGATTTTCGGTGCCTTCAGTCCTTCGTATTCATCTTGACATAAGATATTTTTCAATTTCCTCGCTTCCCGTCTATTTTCGAATTTTTCCTTTGATTTCTGCCATGGCTAGGACATTTAGCTGCGAACCTGAGGCTTGGTATGGGTTTTGCACCGTTAATCACCAAATATATAATCACATAGGGGGAGTGTGGAAGGAGATGTCCATGACCGAATTCGCCTCTATCTTGATAAGGTGGGGATTGACTTTTAGCGAACTAGGTTTGCCCGTATGGGAGAACTTGGGAGATTTAGAAATAGACGACCCAAATGTTGTATCTTTTCATCTTTTTCACGAGTTACTCGACCATCTAGCTCTATTATATGTCAAGGATCCCAATAAGCCCTCCTTCCTTAGAAATAGAAAGGGGTTTCCAGGGGAATCTAGGTCGTCCTTAGATAGGTCGCCTGAGTATGAACATAGGACTGATTCCCCTATTTCTTCTTCTTCTTCTTCTTCAGATATGACATCTCAAGGGGGAGCTATAGCTTCTACTTCATCTAGCCCACGAATTGTGGACGCATTCGGCTCCTCAGTGGCCAAAGGGAGGAATGAGAGGGGATATGTACCTCCTAAGCCAATTCGAGGGAAAAAGAACTCAGAGTCTCGGATAGCCATGGTGTATAACTTCTGCGAGGTAGATGGGAAAGAGTTTAATGTGACTCACTACAGTAAGAAGGAATTTATGCTCGCTTTGGTGATACCTACACCACTGATCCCACTAGGGTGGCCTTCTTCTATTGCCAATTCGAGGCTGGCCTAAGGCTACCTTTAGATCCCTTTATCAATGAATTTCTGGAGTGTATGGATGCCTTGCCTCTCCAACTAGGAGCCAATACCTGTAGAGTCTTAGTGTGCTTTGCAATGGTGTGTAGATTCTTAGGATTTGAGCCTTGTCTTTATGTCTTTATGATGTTTTTCAAGGTCACCACAGACAAAGTAGATATGGGGATCAGCACCCCCTCTAGGCCCCATGCCCCAAAGCTTTTTGTTAACCTTCCAAGCAAAGAGAGTGGCTGGAATGCTCATGTCATTGTAGTTGAAAGTAGGAGAGGATGTGAATTCCCATTGCCAAATAATGAGTCTGATGTGATAAAGGAGGAGGATTATTGGGTGTCTGATTGGAGTGACGAGCTATATAATAAATTAGTCAAGGTAGCTGAGAGGGGACCCATCAGCTGGGAGGTTTTGGGGACCACCAAAATAATTATATCCAGGCTGGGGTGATGCTTGGTAAGGGGGATGTAGTTCCCTTGGTCCCTATAGTTAGATGCTTGAGATATCCCGACTGGGTTACCCATGAGGGAGACAGATTCCGATTTAAGAGCCAAGGCCATAAGTGTAAGAGGACCCCTGGTTATTGCAAAGAGAACTTTGACCACTTTGGGGGTAAGTTTTTACTTGCTTTTCTGTTCCTTATCTCGTCACTTAATTGCTCGCATGTAGAACTTTAGCTCGTACATGTTTTGCTCGTATGTAGAACTTTTAGCTCGTACATATCTTGCTCGTATGTAGAACTTTTAGCTTGTACATAGAGCTTTTATTTATCGAACTAACACTTGATTTTTTGGTCTGGTATAGTTCTTACCCATGAACAAGAGGCCAACATGGGTCGGGTTGTTAACCTGAAGAAGAGCAAAAAGAGTTGTGGGGCTGCCAATGCCCGAGCCAATCGTGAGAAAGAGGCTGCAGATTGCCAGAAATTACAGAAGCTGGTTGATGAAGAGACGGATAAACTGATCCCCGTGGAGGAGGATGATGCTGAGATGGAGGTAGAGAAAAATGAGGATGGCGCCCAAGAGATCCACACAGTTGGAGCTGAAGTAGAGGGGCAAGCCTCTGAACCAATGCTCGAGGATTCCCCAGGTAGGGCCAAGACCCCAGTGGTCGATTTAGATGAGGACGAAGAAGAAGATGCCATACCCCTCAACAAGAAAAAGAGGTCCAAGCCCAATCCCAGCTCTGGAAAAGGGAAGGCTTCTGTTAGCAGCTCCCAGCCCTCTACTATCCAAGTTTCTTATCCTGAGCTAGTACAGGCTCGTGTAGATAAACTGAGCCAAGTGACTTTGCTCACTGGGGTAGACAGCTCATGCAGGGAGTACCCTGAGCTTGAATATGGCCAGGTTGTGGTGAGGAGAGCTGCTGATCAGGATATGGTCAGAAAGTTTACTGACAAGGGTTTGACCGTCGAAATGTTCAAGGCTAGGTCGGGGCTGGTCCATTCTGAGGTAACACTTGAAGTTTTTTGCATAACTGTCACTTCTTCCTTTTTGCTCGCCTATTCCCCTTAACCCTATTTTAGTCGACATGACCCTTTTGTTTATTCGCTGTTGTAGGCTCTTGCCATGGTTGAGCTAGTTACAAGCTACTGGAAAGCCTCAGAAGAGTAGGAGAAACTTGCCAAGACCATGCTAGATCGGAAGTCTACTAAGCTGGGGACGTTGGAGAAGAAATACGCCGACCTTGAATAGAGACATGCTGATCTGGATTCAGCTTATGAGTCTCTCAAGCTTGTGAAGGAAGGTGCTTTGAAGGACAAGGAGGAATCCTGGGGAAAACTTGGAGGTGTCCAGAAGGAGCTCGCTGCAGCCAAGCTAGGAAAGGAGAAAGTTGATCAGAATCTCGAAGTGGCGACCAAGATGCTGGAAGAGAGCACTGCCATGCTAGCCAAGCAAACTGACGACTTTAAGGCTGCTCGGCACCAATGGGAAGAGGAGGCCCAGGCTAAGTTGGAAACTGCTGTTAAGGCTGCCATTGAAGCTTACAAGGAGAGCGACGCTTGCCATAATTTTGTCACCGAGAAAGCAAAGTCCTTCTTTGATGTAGGTCGGCGTCACATGGCTAGACGCATGCTTGTGGACCCCTCTGTTAATTTGCCCATCGAGCAGCTAGCTAAGTGGGCATTAGAGAATCAATATGATGTGGCTGCTCATCAAGTCCACCCTCTAGTCCCTTATGATGAGAATGATTTGGCTGCCCTAGCCGAGGAGGATGCTAATTTGGAGGCGGAGCCTTGGGTCGTACCTCCCGTTGAACCTGTCAAATTCAACACCATACTTAAGGAGCTCGAGGATCCTGATGAGCTAGCCTTTGAGGGATACACCCCCAAGTATGGATTTACTGAATCTGGTAAGCTCAACAATCTTCAACAACAGGAAGCAAATTCTGGCCCCCAATCTAATATCGTTGACCATGATGGGGACGATCCCACTCTTTGATCCTTTTTGATGATTAATTTGGGAATGTAACGAGACAAGCTTCCAAACAATTTTTCGCCTTTATGTATGTATCAATGCCTTAGCCCAGCTTTTGGGAGGCATCTTAACTTGACATGCTCTTTGATTGTCCAAGTTCTGGCCCGCTTTGGGGGACTTGCCTTTATTTAATCGTAGTTGACTCTTTGACTCTTTCGCTTGAATCCATTTTGCTTTGATACAACTATTTCTTTGTTTGTCGAACTAGATTTAATGGGACCAACGAGATCGTTTTGAGACTTTTGTCGGACTAGTTTGTAAGAGCAAAGTCGACTTAGTACTTGCATGATATGAGGACGAGATTGACGTTGAGTCAAATCTGTTAGAACGAGGTCGACTAAGAGTCGGACCTGTTTAAATGAATCAGGCTGACTAAGAGTCGAGCCTGTTAAGGAACGAGACTGCCCTAAATCTTTGATCGGGCCTGTTTAGGAACGAGGTCGACCTAGAACGTCGGTCGAGTCTGTTAAGGAACAGACTGCCCTAAGTCTTCGATCAAACCTGTTTAAGAATGAGGTCGACCTAGGATGTCGGTTGAGTCTGTTAAAGAATGAGACTGCCCTAAGTCTTCGGTCAGACCTGTTTCAAGGACGATGTCGGCCTAGGGCATCGATCGAGTTTGTTAAGGAACGAGACTGCCCTAAATCTTCGATCGGACCTGTTTAAGAATGAGGTCAACCTAGGACGTCGATCGAGTCTGTTAAGGAACGAGACTTCCCTAAGTCTTCGGTCGGACCTGTTTAAGAATGAGGTCGACCTAGGACGTCGGTTGAGTCTGTTAAGGAACGAGACTGCCCTAAGTCTTCGGTCAGACCTGTTTAAGAACGAGGTCAAACTAGGACGTCGGTCGAGTCTGTTAAGGAACGAGACTGCACTAAGTCTTCGGTCGGACCTGTTTAAGAATGAGGTCGACCTAGGACGTCGGTCGAGTCTGTTAAGGAACGAGACTACCCTAAGTATTCGGTCTGACCTGTTTAAGAATGAGGTTGACCTAGGACGTCGGTTAAGTCTGTTAAGGTAACATAGCACACCTTTGGTTTGAATGGAACCGTAATATTATTGAAGTAGTAGAACGATTACATAGAAAACTAAAGATTGAAACTGCAACTAAATTTAAAACCTAAAGGTAGTAAAAATGAAATTTGCTTGACAATGGTATCTGTATTTTCCTCATAGGTGGCTCCCTAGTTATGTTTGGTCAAAAGGCTTAGGTCGCACATGTTAGTTCGATCACACGTAACTATTGTGCTCGGATCATAGAGTCTTGACTTCCCAAGTTTAATCTTGGTTGCCTCGGATCTGGTATACCTCCCGCAGCTCGTTCATCTCCGGTAGGTCGAGCTCCTTTCACAAACATGTCCAGCCTCCCATTATTGACCCACTTCTGGATGATACGCTTCAGGCTCATGCAATCCTCAGTAGTATGCCTGGTATCTTTGTGGAAATCACAGTATTTGCTGTTGTCTCTCTTGAATTTATTTTGGGGATTCATTGGAGCAGGTGGGCCTAGGTCGACCGTGTTCGTTATTTCGATTTGACTCACAGTCAAGGGGGTGAAATTTTTCGGGATTCGTTCGGTCGCTCTTATCATGTTCTTTCCTTTGTTAGAGTTGTCATTATTCTTGACTTGACCATCCTTAGCCGTCTCTCCACCATCAGAATTTTTCTAGCTCTTTTTTTCTTCTTCTCCTTTCTTTCTTCAACTACGGCCACATCGTAGGCCCTTTCAAACAGCTCCTGTCTGGTCTTCACACTCCTAACCTGTAGCTCGTAGTCTAAATCAGGGGAAGATATCTCGTTCATGAAACAATTGATAACTTCTCTGTCCGTTAGGTCCTCTTTTATTTGGTCGACCATCTCCTTGAACCTTGTGTAGTAAGTCATTAAGCTCTCGGTTTTGCCCTGAGTCAAGTTGTTCAAGTCGGTGACCGTCTTCTTTCTGGCCCCCGGTGTCGAGAAGCGATCTAGAAACTTCCTCCTCATGTACTCCCATGTGGTAATACAAAGGGCGAAGATTAAAGTCGTTTCGTTCGCTCTTTCCAGTATCCTCCTTCCTGTCGACCTCCCATTGCTCTAATATCTTCTTCCACTGCAACCATTCCCTAGCATCTGGATTGTCATCCCTTGCATGGGAGACGTCATTGGATCTCTGTCGCTCATCATGGCGAGGCTCTCTTCTTGAGTTGGGCCTATGCCTTTCACTCCTAGGGGGAGTCACCTCTCTACCCCGTCTATCTCTGTGGGAAGGCGACCTTACTGAGTTTACAGGCAACCTGCGCCTATCTTCCCTAACTGGCGACCTGCGGCCCTTCCTATCCCAATGAGATTGCAACCTAACTGTCCTCACAGGCGACCTGGCTGATCTTACTGGCTACCTGCGACCATTTCTCTCACGGTGGGACTGCGATTTCTCCATCCTGGCAGGCAACCTATGTCTATTTCTTTTGACTTCCCTTTGTCACCTCGAATAGGACTCTGCCTCTTGCTCCCTATTTATGTTAAGATGACTTCGCAAGTCGTCATTGGGGACAAGCATGTGCGTACGGATAGATTGCTCCACAATTCGGTGCTCTTCGTTTGTCATAGCATTCCCATTCTGCCTACCATTCTCGCTTGGCGGCCTGTGAGAGATCTGAGAGGGAGCTGCCCTTTTCGACCTTCTATCATTCTGGTCGGGCGAGTCTGGCATCTCTAGCAATTTCGCCAAAAGTCTAGCCCGCTCCAGCATCATCTCCTTCCTACTGAGGGGATTGGTTGAGGGACCTGGTCTGTCGCCTGCAGCCATTCGCCCTGCTTGTTGGCGCTTTGGAGGGGGCTGTGCTCCTTGTTCAACCATAGGTCTTTTCTCCCTTCTGCCATCTGGCAGGCCTCTGCCATCAGCCACGCTGTTAGAGCGAGTAGCCCTCCTAGGCGGATTGCCCTGGGGAGGGGGAAGAAGGTTAGCCGTTCTATTTCCTGCGCCTGCCTCTGCGTTCCTTACTGTCAAACTAAGCGTCGGATCGTTGGAAGAGGATGTGGTCTGTCCGCCTTGAGCCATATTACTCTCTGATTATGTTCGAGGTCAAAAAGCACGATTCCCGACAATGGAACCAAACTGATGCTACAAGAATCGTGCTGGATCAATCTCCGTCCAATCAGCAAGATAGATCTCCTGGATTTTGACCTAAAAACAGAACCCACGACTAGCCGAAATGGTCTCTGGCGAAGACCCTCGGGCATGAGAGTAAGTATGGTGTATATGAGAGCTGATAAGTTATAAAGAACAATGTATTCAGAATAACCAATAGCCAATTACATTGGAGCGGTTGATAATGTCATGTATTTATAGGATTTGTCAGAGTTGTAATTGTGGTAGGATTGCATGAAATTCCTATAATTACGGATCAGATTTGCAGAAGATATCTTGTCCATAAATAACTCCTGTTTTGTAGGAATCCTGTTAAGAAAAGAATCGTAGATACGCATGGACTCTGTAGGTCGACATGGCGTCGTAGATCGAGGTCGCCTGTTTGGATCTATGTCGACATGACTCATAGATAGGGTCAGATTGTGCCCGAAATAGAATCTGTGTCGTATGTCGGACGATAGCTAGGTCGGGACAACGTAGGTCAGACAATGAGCTAGGTCGACTGATCTAGTTGATGGGCCTGGGGCCTGGTAGTAATTGGACCTAGCCCATCTGAGAATGTGGTGGCAATAATGTGTAAATAACTGGGCTTGCACGTTGGGCCTAGCCCGTCACTTTTATTCCGTTCAAAAATTAATTGAGATATTGGTTAGTAGTAATTTTTTTTTAAAAAAGTTACAAAAAAAAGTTAAGAATTTTTAAAGATGTAGTAAATTGTATTTATTTCAAAACCTAAATCACATTTTTCGTCGCTATATCCGTCACTAAACTCAAAATAATATTTTGTTTATTTTAAGTTTGACGACGGATTTAGCGATGGAAATGTGATTTATTTCATTAAAAAAATCAATTTTCCGCCACTAAATACATCGCTAAACTTAAAATAAACAAAAATTATATTCTTATTTTAAATCTGTCGCTATTCCGTCGCCAATATATAAAAAAAATTCATTTTTTTATTTATATAGCGACAGATTTTATCCGTCGTTATGGTTCCAAAATATCGAATTTAAAATCCGTCGCTATTCCATCGCTAATATAAAAAAAAGAATTTTCATTTATTTTTTATTTATGTAGCGAAAGATATTATCCGTCATTAAGGTTTCAAAATGTCAAATTTAAAATCCGTTGCTATTCCATCGTTAAAACGGTCGGTAATATTGTTGTTGGCGGGTTATTATGTTTTATTTTTTTGCCGTCGCTAATATCGACGGATTTAATTCCGTCGCTAATTTTCGTCGGTCTGTTTTCTTGTAGTGTAAGAGATATTAATCATATCAAATGAATCACATCTATAAGATGATTAACATGCCATCAAAATTAATCTTTGAATTGCGAGTTGACTCAAAATATAACTATTCTTAGGTAACCAAGAAATCAAACAATGTCTTAACCAAATACTTAACCTTCCTTTGGGCCGATTTAAGTACTCAAAAAAATAACCTATTGCTCTCTTACTTTTTACCAAATGAATGTATAAATTTAGTCAAATAAACGATCTTCTTTGGAAAATTTATTTTATCCACTTATTAAAGTATACATTCATTACTTAACAATTTCGAATCTAAATAACGTAAATCGCTTTGGCGACAATATTATTTAGAAAATTTATGAAGTTGTTAAGCATATAATTAATCACTAGAAAATGAAGGGAAAATTTGAATCTGTAGGTGCACGGCCGTGCGCTATAATTTGCACGGCCGTGCAAGGCCTGTTCCAGAAAAACCCATCATTCGACACAATGGTGCACGACCGAGCATAGAGAAGCGCTCGACCGAGCAAGTATATCCGCACGGCCGTGCACCATAAACGCACGGCCGCGCCAATGGGATTGTCTTGCTTGAACCATTGCACCTTTTGAAGATTTTTTTGCCTTTTGAGCTAAAAACTTCAATCCTTTCCAGATTTTAAACTAGATAATTATTACTAATACTCTCTATAAATGAATTAGAGTGCTTAAACAACATCAAATCATAATGATTTCAACATAATCAAGAATCAAAGTAAATCAAAACATATGTTATCATGAACTCAAAATTAATTAAGAATATGAGCAGGCTCTGATACCAATTGTTGAAACATCTCTATTCCGTTAAACCCAAAGCGTACTCATTTCTAGAAGAAGTATGAGAAAAGAAAATGGAGGCGGAAGCGTAACATACCTGTTGAATCCATTTGCCTTGATATTGAAGTGAAGAAAAGAACTAACAGAGGGAGATGTAGATCTTCTAAATGATGAATGCCTTCTATTTCACTCAGATTTATGGAGAGAGTATAAGTAAGATTATGTAATGTTTCTAGGGTGATGGTAGGCCTCTATATATAGGAAATAATAGGCACTTCATTTATGGACCACACCCTTTCACATATGAAGCTGTGAGAAATTACCATTTTGCCCATCATAAATAGGTAATTTCCACTTCATGAATTCTACACATTTATTATTTTTCTACACTTTATATTAACATTATGTTTATGATTTATACATGTACGTCTACGTGTTTATGTATATTTACTAAGTATACACATTTTGCAATCCATATTCTAACAAACAGGAATCTTATATGAAAAAAAAAAGAAGGGGAAAATGAATCATTATCTCTCAGACACACACACACAACTATATATGTGGAATGATCTATATATGCAGAGAGGTAGAGAGCCAATGGAAGAACACGCGGAATTGTTCCCTGATATAAAGCCAATTAAAGATTTTATTAAGATGTCCAATACCTGCAGGGCTTATGCAGTTGCATTTTCTACCAGAAACCATGGGCTTAGCTTTTTGTCAATAATTGTTTCTTGAAGAGACACAAAACAAGTTGGAATGTGGGATCAGATCTTAAATTCCTGGGTGTGACAACACAAGGAGACTGAATGATTGTAGGGTATAAATTGGTCCTACCAATTGCCATACATTTCATTGCAATTTTGGCTTCATAAACTTTTTATACTTTTTATGTCCCAAAATAAATATCGCATTTCACTTGTCAATCTTTTCAAGAAATATGCTTTAGCTGTTATATACTCCCTCCGTCCCTATAAAAGCTTCATCAATTACTCAAAAGGGCGTCCCGTTAGAAGCTTCACCTTTCCTTTTTTGGCAAAGAATCTTTACTATTTTCACCACTCATTCTCTCTCCTATTTCACTATTACACTCACAACACTTTTCAAATTTACTATTTTCTCCGCTCATTTTCTCTCCTATTTTACTATTACACTCACAACATTTTCTCCACCCTTAATTTGCATGCCGGATCAAAATGGTGAAGCTATTATCAGGACGGAGGGAGTGAATATATATATATATATATATATATATATATATATATATATATATATATATATATATATATATATATATATATATATATATATATATATATATATATATATACTCCCTCTGTCCCACAATAATTCGTAAAAAAGACCCTTTTGGGCGTCACAATAACCGCACTTTTTTTCAAAATGGAAATGAGACCCACTTCTCTTTACTCACAACACTTTTCAAATTTACTATTCTCTCCACTCATTCTCTTTCCTATTTTACTTTTACATTCACAACACATTACCTTTATCACCTTTTACCTTAATTCTCGCGCCGGCACAAAAAGTGTGTAGAATCGTGGGACGGAGAGAGTATATATATATATATATATATTGCTCGTACTACAATAGTAAAGTTTGTTTTATTGTTTTGAAATGTGACATTTATTTCGGGACGGTCTAAAAAGAAAAGTGTTACATTTATTATGGGGCGGAAGCCGAAGGATTGATGTAGCATGGAATCGGATCAAACAAGAGCAAGGTATTAGAATAAGGAGGGTTAGACGAAGTCAATCAAAACAGGGAAGAGAGGAATTGAATTGAATGACTCAATTGATTATGATGCTAGAGATACATATTTATAGGGTTACAATGGTTAATCTCCTAGAAGGAGAAGGTTTCTAAGATTGTGTTTCCTAATCTAATACAAAATCTCCTAGAAGGAGAAGGTTTCTAAGATTGTGTTTCATAATCTAATACAAGGATTATGCACGTGGAGTCACTTTGTACAAGCAGGGGTTTTACCCCTCACGTGTGAGACGAGCATGTGGAGTCACCTTGTACAAGTAGGGGTTTCACCCCTCACGTGTTGGTCAAAGAATTTTTGTAAAAAAAATTGGGGTTTCGGTCAAAAGGGTTTTTGAGCCGATTGGGTTATGGTGGTTTAAGAGGGGGGTGGTTTCGGCCTTGGGGTTTTGGTGTATAAGGGTTATCTTTGGGTGGGGCGATTTTGATGATGGTTGGCGGAAGCTTTGGTGGTGAGGTTTGGTGGAGAAGTTCTTCTATGGATCTTAATGCATTGATACCATATTAGAATAAGGAGGGTTAGACGAAGTCAATCAAAACAGGGAAGAGAGGAATTGAATTGATTGACTCAATTGATTATGATGCTAGAGATACATATTTATAGGGTTACAATGGTTAATCTCCTAGAAAGAGAAGGTTTCTAAGATTGTGTTTTCTAATCTAATACAAGGATTAATCTCCTAGAAGGAGAAGGTTTCTAAGATTGTGTTTCCTAATCTAATACAAGGATTATGTTTCCTAATCTATTTATTACTATATATACTTGAATATAATATAATGATATTATATTCCTAATACAAAGTCGTTATTTTGAAAAAATTATCACAAATCCTACAATGCCAAATATACAATTATATTAAGAGTATCTTTTTACTTGGCATGGCCGATTTCAAACTTTGAATGTGAACTCGCAGATGAGTTCTTTTCAAGCTGGGGAGACTAATATAGCACAGGAGCCAAGATCGAGCAAAACCGGAGACAAATGTGGGGCACGACCGTGCAGAAAGGTAACACGGCCATGCAGAAGAAGAATCAGAGAGGAGGCATTACGGACCAAGGTGCACGACCTTGCAAATTTGGTTGCACGGCCGTCCCAATGGGTTTTGAACATTTATCATTATTTTATTACTCGTTTTTAGCATTAAACAGTAAGTGTATTTTTGTAATTAGGACAAGGTTATTAGGGTTTTATTATTTTGTGAGATTTTAGGGTTTTTAGTATTTTGTTTAGAATATCAATAGTTTGCTAGGGTTTTGTACGAGATAGACTTTTGATAATATTAATTTTATTAAGATTGTAGTTTGCATCTTATAACCTGTTGGGTTTGCATACTTTAACCCTCCTAGCTTTAGCTTTGAATTGATTGATACAATAACCTCATCTCTATTTTCTGGACTTTAGGCCCACATGTAAATGAAGCTTAGACTTCAATTTTTTAGTATAAGACCATTTTATAGAATTGATTTATTTAGGCTTGAAGACTGACACAAGACTTATTGGACATGAGGTTTCAGTTCAAGAAGTTTCAAAATCGCACGTATAAAACTGTACTAGCAAACCGCAGTGTGGAATTCATACATTGAAACCACCCTTCAAAGAATTGCAGTGAATCCTCATTGGTGAAACCGCACTAGCCAAAGCGCAGTGAAGTTCCAATCTTAAGACCGCATTGTGAAACCTCACTGGTGAAACCGTACACCTAAACCGCATCTTCACTAGACCGCATCCAATGATTGAAGACTTGAAGATGGACCACTTATGACTGTTGGAATCCACGTCATCAATATCAAAAGTCAACCACCAAAACTTGTCACGTGACTAACTGTCAGACAGGATCTGCAAGGATTCTGAAAGGTGACAGATGTCCTTCATTCCTTATTTGAAGCTGAGGTCTAATCAGCTTTACCTGCAACTTCTGAACAAGAGGACAAAAGTGGATTTGTGGACCAATCAGAATGCACAAGTGCAATACTTGCTATAGCTATTTCCAACGGCTACTTTCTTGGTGCTTGGGTATAAATACCCCCATTCTTCAACATTTGAAGATTGCTTGAAAAATTGAATTTATAGTGAGTCCAAGAAGATTGAAGTTTTTCCCATAAATATTCAACCCTTTGAATCTTCATCTTCTTCCTTCAAGAAAAATCTCCAGCCCAGAAATCAAGCCCTTAACACCCAAGATTTCTTGAGCTCTATATCATACAGATTTAAAGAGCATTGATTCTTGTTCAACACACACACACACCTCACTTGATTAATCACATAGATTAATTCATTTGAGATACACTGGTTATAGTCTAGGATTTGATCTTCATAGAATAGATTTTAGATTTGAGTATTGATTCTAGTACTTTGTAATATCTTCATACAATAATATAAAATCTAGCATTAGAAAATCCAAGACTAACCATCTTGGTAGTGGATGTAGATCATTTACGATTGAACCACTCAAAATATTATGTTCTTACTTTTCTGCATTTCTACTTACTGATTATTTTGTCTTTATCTGTTTGATCTGAATTTAGGTTATCCATTGTTGTGAATTTTGTTTCTGGTTAATCATTGTCAAAGCCTCACTTTTCTGTTTTGTAAAACCGCACACAAAACCGCACTTCAGCACTTAAGAAATTCCGCTGTGCATTTTGCAATACTACTTGAGGTTTTCATACACTGCAAGTGGTTTTATAAGCAAGAGGTTTTGTTTTCAAAAAGAGGGCAAAAATTTTATAACAACTATTCACCCCCTCCTTCTAGCTGTTTTTCACCCTTGTTGCCACCTTTGGGACCAACAAGTGGTATCAGAGCTAAACACATTTTATAAAACTTCCATTTTTCAAGCGTAACAGCTTGTGTGCCTATTCGCTATGGCAAACTCAAAAACCATGACAACGATTAACTATTCACACATTCCTATTCTGGATGAAAGGCCAATTCGACATCTGGAAGGTCCGAATGTTAGTCCATTTGGAAACCATTGACGAAATGTTGGTGGAATACGTGACGAATGGCCCCTTTGTTCCCATGAAGGCCAACACCAATCCAACCACCAGTGCTGAAACTCCAGAAGTCCCTAATCCTAAATCTAAGTGGACTGATGAGGAAAATGATTAGTTGCTTTGGACAGTAAAGCAAGATTCATCATTTCTAGAACCTTACCCGTTTCAACCCTTCAAAAAGTGTATATTCCAAAACCGCAAAGCAGATGTGGGATGCCATAGAGAGCTACCTTGAAGGTGACGATCTTTGTAAGGAAAATAAAAGATATACTGTTGAAAGATCCTACAACAACTTCAACAGAAAATCCAACGAAACCTTGCGCCAAACTTACGATCGCTACGTTGAGGTAGTTAATGCTTGTAGATCTCTTGGCAAAATTTTAACTGATAAAGAAGTCAATATGACTTTTCTAGTTGTTTTGGGTTTGAGATGGGTCAATAAAGCCACATCTCTTGGGGACTCTAAAGATTTAAATACTTGGAGATTAGGTAACTTGTATGCAAATCTTAACGTCCATGAGCTTAAATTAGACCATATTGAAGAGGTTGAAGGGAAAGGAAAATCACTTTATATGTCCACAGTGGAACATGAGGAGAAACCATCCACTTCAAATCAAATCTAAGATTCTTGCATCTCAACCTCATCACTCATCGAAATGGATGATGATGATTTTGCCATGTTTGTAAAAAGATTTCAAAAATTTCGAAATGCTTCAAAGCCATTTTCTAAATCTTTTTCAAAAGGAAAACCTCCAGCAACTTTATCCTAAGGCTGCTGATACAAAGAAGAAGAGTGATCTAGTTTGCTACAATTGAAGAAAACTTGATCACTTTGAATCTGAGTGCCCACAGCCTAGATTTGAATACATGAAAAAGAAAACCTCTCCTGCGAAATATTCTTGTCAAAAGGGAATGGTTGCTGAAGAGGAAGAGAACTCAAAAGAGTTACCAACTTGGATTGAAACATATTCTGATGAAGGAAGTGATGATGAAACCGAAGAGGTTAATCTCTGCCTTGTTGCAGACGCTTCTGATGATTTAGATACTGAGTCAGTCGAGTCGCTTGGATGGATGAAGAAGAGGTTACTCCAATGAGAACCAAATTTAGTGAGGATGAGGAAGTAAAACTTACTCCTAGTATTAAGATTGGGAATATTTCTTACTCACGTTCCATTTTTCATTCCAAAAATGCAACACCTTCAAAAATACTTTCAACTAAGAAAATTTTGAAAAAGGTGGTAGAAGAGGTTTCTCCCATGGAACATGAAAGGATGTTCAAGGAAGCTGAAATGATGATCCTTAAATTCCAAAATGTTAAGAAAGATTTGTCTTTAGTAAATGATGAAATTACCCAGCTTAAGATGGAGAAAACTGTGCTTAGGTATGAAATTTCAAATCTTAAAGACCAAGTAAAAAGTATGTCTCCTCTTACTGATAAAAACCTCATTCTAGAAACTAAGGTTTCTCCACTTCAAATTAGGAACGATGACTTGGTTGCTCAAAACAATGACCTCCAGAAGGTAATTGATGAGTGGACCAAATCACGTGTCACCTTGGATCAAATTTTAGAATCCCAGATGGCCAATGGTGATAAAGAAGGTCTGGGATTTCAAATAGGTGAAAAGTTGAAGTGTGGATCCTGCTGTGAAAAGGATGAGGAATTTTCTAAACAAACTAATAAAATTCCTAAGGAAAAGCATTCTATTCCAAAGGGTAAAGGACAGGAACAAAAGGCTCCACTTAACTTCCATTATGTCTACCCTAAGAAACAATTTGGAAAAAATTCTCAAATGAAAAGAATAGAATCTGTTGTTGAAACCGCAGAGGAGGTTTCAAATGCGGCTGACCGCACTTCTACTTCAACCGCACCTATTGAAGTACCTTGTGCAGCTGACCGCACGGCTGACCATCCCTTCTTCTTTGACCACACCTCCTGCCTTCAAAAGCAAGGGGAGCGTTCCCTGAAAAACCGCGGTCAAATCGCAAATGACCACCTTTGTGAAGGCCAAAACCGTAGTTCCCAAAAAGAAGCAAATCCTGAGAATAGTAAAGAGTCTGTAAAACCTCATATTGCTCAAAGCTTTCATCATTGCTCTGTGTGTGATAGTTTAGGTCACAAGGCTATGGAATGCCTTTTGAGGTTCACACCCAATGCCAGAAAGAATAATCCTCCTTATGTCAAACAGGTGTGGGTCATCAAAATAAGCTAACCACAGGACCCAAAGAATAAAGGGGACCTCATTTTTAAATGTTTATCTTTCAGGTCCTTTGTTTAATGGCTGGTCACTCCAAGGAAAATGAATGGTATCTTGACAGTGGCTGTTCAAGACATATCATAGGAGATAGATCATTACTTGAAGATGCCATTAAAGCAAGCGGTCCATCTATAATATTTGTTGACAACAACAAAGGCAAGACTATTGGGTATGGTATCATAAGGAGAGGAAACCTAACCATTGAGAAGGTTTTCCTTGTTGAAGGACTCAAGCACAACCTCCTTTCAATTTCTCAATTATGTGACAAAGGAATGCATTACAACTTCACTTCCTCAAACTGCTTTATCAATGATAGCATTTTCGGAGTCACAATACTCACAGGGATTCGTAAGAGTAATATTTACATTATTGATTTAAATTATGCATGTAGTATTACTAATCTCTGTTTTGTAGTAAAAAATGTGAGCGAAAATAGTTGGCTATGGCACAAGAGGTTGAGCCACTTGAACTTCAAGTATCTAGCAAAGATTGGCAGGGAAAACCTCGTTCGCGATTTACCCAAAGTGGCTGACCACCATCCTGAGAAATGCAGTGCATGTCAATTTGGTAAACAATCTGCGTCGTCTTTCACCAGCAAGACCGCGCCCTCAACTGTAAGATGTTTACAACTACTCCACATTGATTTGTTTGGACCCGTCACCACTGCCATCATTGGAGGAAATAGATATACTTTAGTGGTGGTGGATGATTATTCAAGATATACGTGGGTCAAGAAGATGATCACAAGGATGATTGCTAAGAAATTCTAACCTCACTATTTAGACGGCTCCAAACCAAAAAAGAAGACGACATCGTTAGTGTAAGGTCCGATAATGGAATAGAATTCAAAAACAACGGTGTTGCTCAGTATTGTGATGATCATGGAATTGATCACAATTTTTCTACTGCTGGTGTTCCACAACAAAATGGGGTTGTGGAAAGAAAGAACAGGACATTGATTTAGGCCGGAAAGACAATGATTTCTAGAGCCAAGCTTCCTCAGTATTTTTGGGCTGAAGCAGTCAACACAGCATGCTTCACTCAGAACCACAACAAAACTCCATATGAACTTTGGAGAGGAAGAACCCCCCAACATTGCATTCTTCAAAATCTTTGGCTGCAAATGCTTTATCCTCTACAATGGAAGAGAAAACAGAGGTAAATTTGGAGCTAAGGCTGATGAAGGTATTTTTGTTGGGTATATATGCTAAAAATTCTAAAGCTTTTCGTGTTTTCCATAAATCTAGTGTAAATATAGTAGAATCTGTCCATGTCATTTTTTATGAACATTCTCTCTTTGAGCCACATTTGACTCCAAATGTTGCTGATGATTTTGTTGAGACTAATGAAACAGTTGAATCTTCCAAAAATTCACCTAAACCTCAAGAACCGCAATCAACTTAAGGAAATCCATCAACCTCAACAGAAATTCCCTCAAGCAATTTTAAAACCGCACCTGAAGTTCCTACTCCAGATGCAACCTCAAGGGAAGATTTTGATGAGAATTCACCCATTCAACTTGTTGAACCTCTTCGTCAACTTACATTTCATGACTTCACTGAAGGATCTAACGATGTTCCATTAGAAGATCTTCAGCAAACCTCAGTTCAAACAGATTTACCCCCCGAGGTTCGTGAAGTCAGCAGTCACCCTCTCTCAAATGTGATTCGTGATTTATTTTCCGGAGTTCAAACAAGGAGATCAAACTATGACAAGCATACTTCTTTGATATCTCAAATTGAACCCAAGAAAGTTGATGAAGCACTCCAAGATTCCAGTTGGGACGTTGGAAGAGGTTAAAAATAATCCCAAGACCAGAAATTTGCACCGCAAGGCGAGCGGTATATCTACACGATCTCAATCAACAGTTTTGGTTGCAGAAAGAAGTATAGGCCAAGGGAGGAGAAACATGACTTATTCAAAAAAGGGTCCAAGACCTACATATATTGGTAGTTACCGCAAAGAAAAGAGGCATTGGAAATGTGAATGTGCCAAGTTGAATAAGAGCAAGCAATTTGGGTCAACTGCAGCTATGGCAGATGACGAGGAGGAGAACTGATGGATGTGTTTTCACCAATTCAAATGATATATCTTTAGATCTATTTTGAGCTCAAACTTGGGTTTTTTTTATGGTGTTTATGCATATAGGGAATGAAAGGAGAAAGTCCCTGAACATGATCTAAAAGGATTCGAAAAGGAACAATCAAGAATGAAGAGGCAAACGAGGAAAGAATAGAAATTCCAGAAGGACAAAGTTGAAGATGACCAGATCCATCATAACCATTGGATATTACTCGTCGAGAGTTTTTCAACCATATATGGCACGTCTCAATCGGAGTCCGTATGAATAAGTTATAACCTCCAAAAGTTGTCGAGGAAGGCAGAAAGTTTCTGAAAATTGGGTGTGGCCGCCCCTAAGGAAGAGGAGCGCCAGCCCCCACCATTCCGTCAGTAAATTCCGTTGCAAAAAAATTGTGGCAGTTTCAGCAGAATCCTCTTCATACTTGGTTTTTGGCCCTAGTTTTCTAATTTTTGACCCTTCACTCTCACCCTATTATATAAGGAAGACCTCTAGCCATATTTTTTTTTATATCTTTTACCTTCTTATAACATAATTTTTAGTTGTAAACAAGATCTACAAGGTTTTATTCAAGAATTCCTTTGAAGATTTATTCAATTTATTGAAGGTTTATTGATGTTCTTCTTGAACATGCATGGCTAAATTTCTTATTCTACGGAATGGAGGTAATGTATATAATTACTTTATTTCTTAATTAATCTTGTGATCAATCAAAGGTTGGGATCATCAAAAGTAATCTCCATCTAAGTTTTCTAAACTACAATCATATGTGTAGATGTGATTGATTTTTAATCTAAATTTGTGTGTGTGATTGACAAGTGATTGTTCGATCCATTCAAGTCAAACTTTTGAATGAATATAATCAAGGTTTTGACAAGTGATTGCAAACCAAAATTATAGGTTCTTAATCCTAGGGTTTAATGGATTCTTGAAAATTAAGTGGACTTTGCAGAAAATCTAATATTTATAGAACACTAAATTGTGTACGTGTAAACGCCCAATTTTATTAAAAAGAGGATGAACCCCCAACTATAATTGATTGTATTATTAATTAGTATTCAAATCTAAAACCCCTTCTTTTGATTACTTGTTTCATTGCTGGAAGTCGAATTGTGGATACACAAGTCCTGTGTATTCGACCCTTTCCAAGTGCATATTACTAATACGATAACTCGTGCATTTGCGAGGTATTTTTATAACAAGTGGGATTTTCTCCAACAAGTTTTTAGCGCCGTTGTCGGGGATTGTTTTGTAATAAACAATTTAATTTTCAACATTTTAATTAAGTTTTTTTTTTAATTATTATTTGTAATTAGATTTTTTTTTCTTATAAAATTAATGTGTGAGATACTCCTAGAGGGATATATGGAATGAGCACCTATGATGAGTTAGTCGAAGAGAGATTGCTCCAAAAATTGACCAATTTGTCTGAACAATTAGAACAATTAACAAGACTAGTTGTAAATAGAAATTTTGCTAATTATAATATTCAAGAGACATGTTTTACTTATGGTGCTTATTCTCATGCTAATAACGCTTGTCCATATAGGACATAATTTTCTTAGTACTTTCCACAGGTGCAAAAGAGCTTTCCTTTCCCATCTTGGCAATCGTTACTTGGGCCGTCCCCAAATTCTTACAAACAAGATCGGGAAAATCAGCCTTCGACTCTAATTTGGAGAATAAATGACGAAGGGGAAGAGGTAGTATATGATCCAAATTGTGAGCCAAACTATTATAATGACATACCACCACCTAGAGGACAATTTTTAGAGGAAGCAGAATGGAGTTTTGTCTATAAAATTCCCAATGATGACTCTAAAAGAGAACTACAACCTGAAATAAAACCTTTGGAGGACGCAATGGAGGACTTTGTCTATGAGATACCCATTCTTGACTCTAAGGATGAATTATCTATGGATAGTTCAAGTTGGCCGACGAAGGAGGTAGAGAAAACATGGCATGAGCAAGTTTGTGATGAGATTGAGTTGGCCCTATATGGTGGGGAAAAGATGGATATTGAGCAGGTTCACAATGAGGATGAGAATTTTCAAATCCTTAGCAATCCAAATGAAAACTTGACTATCATTATTATACATTCTCTTTCTTATTGTGATGAAAAAGGTGGTGAGAGGCCACAAGTGGAAAAGCCCAAGATACGTAAATATCAAAAATTCCCTCTAGTTCAAAATGACATGATAAAAAGGGAAATATATATATATATATATATATATATATATATATATATATATATATATATATATATATATATATATATATATATGGAACTTAATATGAAAATAAAGACCCGCAAATATGCAATGTGGGCCAAAGGAAGAAAAGTAAAATTCAAACGCGGGCAACGGTCGGGCTAACGACCTTAACCAAATGCGCTTATTGGGAGGCAACCCAACTAGGTACATTTTTATTGCTTTATGTTATTTGTTTGTTCTGTCATGTCATGTTATCCTTTGAACCCAAAGCATGTTTTAGTTTTACGCGATGAGAACATAGCATGTCTTGAATTTGAGGGTAGATATCTCTACGAGTTTGTGGGTTTATAGGGGAGTGCATATATTGTCACCTTGAAAAAAAAATAGAAAAATAGAAAAATTTTGTTCTTTTATATTTTGGATTGTTGGCTAAAGTTTATGATGATTTGAGTGTTATTATCCATATTGGAATATAATTATACTGAAATATGTAAAGTATGATTAATTCACCCTTCACTTTCATATTATTTTTCTTGATAATTGTTAACAATTTAGGAGACCTTTATAGGATCACTTTGGCATTATCGGGGAACCTAAAACATGTTTGCATGATTGTCAATAACACATCAATTAGGCTATTTGGGAAGTGATATACGACTATTTTCTTTAAAGACCCTATTGTTAACCTTTAACTTTTTCATCACTTATGAACCCTAAATTGTGGACGTGTGAAGGCCCAATTTTACTAAAAAGAGGATGAACCCCCAACTATAATTGATTGTATTATTAATTGGCATAATGATGCAATATACATGAATCCCATTCTGTAGATCCTTATTCCTTCGGGTTCGGTAATAATTTACTTGCTTTATTTATTTCTTGTTTTAAGTAGGATTAATAATCAAATCTAAAATCCCTTCTTTTAATTGCTTGTTTCATTGTTGGAAGTCGAATTGTGGATAGACAAGTCCCTGTAGATTCGACCTTGCCAAGTGCATATTACTACTACGATAACTCGTGCACTTGCGAGGTATTTTTATAACAAGTGGGATTTTTCCCCATCAAGGACTATGCTCTAGTAATCGAAGAAGAAAAAGGTATGAAAGATATATGGATTCTTGATTATGGGACTTCTTATCACATGTCTTTGCGTAGAGAATGATTTGCAAAATAAGAGGAGACGTAAGGGGGCGATATTTATATTGCTAATGGTTCTGTTTGCAAGGTAGTTGACACGGGTTCCGTAAGGGTGAAAACTTCGCGTGGTATGTTTTGTACGTTGAACAAGGTTAGATGTGTTTCTAAAGTAACGAAGAATCTGATATCTCTTAGTCGGCTAGACAAGATGGGATATAATTTTAATGGTGAAGATGGAGCAGTAAATGTCTGCAAGGGTTTGAACGTAATTCTGAAAGGGGTAAAACAAGGTTCCTTGTACGTACTCCAAGGTTCTACATTTTTGGCCTCGAGTGTCGAGCATCGTACTACAAAGAGTATAATAGAGACATATCTGAATGAAGAATGTTGCATGGTTTCGTGTGGGGTGGTTGACAAACAGGTGGAGCAGTAAGTTACTCTAGGTGGAGTTGAATTGGGCAAGTCACGGTTAGTAAGTTAACACACACAATTTGGAAGCAAGAAAGGAACCGAAGGAAAGGTACATACTGTTGGAGATTCCACTGATATGGTCGCTTCATCTTTTTGGGTTAGCGAGATCCAATGTTGACTGGATTCGCATAATTGTCGGTGGGGGCAATTTTGAGTGGATTTTGCAGTGACACATTTGGGTGTCTTGAAGACACATTGGTGTACTTGACGAAGCACAATTTGGGTGTCCATTGGGATACATTTGGGTGTTTGTAAGACACGTCTGTTTGCTTGTAGGAGAAAAATTTTGGTGTACACAATTTGGTTGTTTGGAGGACAAGTTTGGTGTTCGGCATAACACATCTGAGGCAGATGGGGAGTTTTGGTTATGACTTGGAGGTTAGATGTCAAGGTGGAGATTTGTTTGGTTTAATTCCATCTAAAGTTGGGACGCAAAATTAGGGGTTTGAACAATACAAGCTGATAATTCCTGAGACAAGAGGAGGAGCGACTGCGCCAGTACAAGGGAAGCGGCCACGCGGAAGTGTCTTCCTAAACGGGGCGATCGCGCTCATTCATGGGGAGACCGTTCGATGGAGTCTGGATAAAGAGAACGGTCGCGCCCTCCAGGAGGGGCGATCGTGCCCTAGCCCATGGACGTATCCAAGTTGGTGAACCACGTATATCTGTGTGTTGTGTAATTGTTGTTTGTTTTCTATCTTATACATATACTCTGTTCTAACATATATATATATAGGTAGGTGCTCAAATGAGAACCATAACAAAATGAGAACCATGAGAACCACTTGTATACACTTGTTTACAGTAGATACTTAGCTACTGTATACATATACAAACTACTATATATGTATACAGTAGTTAAGTATCTACTGTATACAAGTGTATAACCACACGTATACACTTGTATACAGTAGCTAAGTTTCTACTGTATATGTATACAGTCTATTGTATATGTATACAGTAGCTAAATATTTACTGTATACAAGTGTATACAAGTGGTTCTCACGGTTCTCATTTTAAACGGTTCTCATTGGAGCGTGACCCTATATATATAAATAAATAAATAAATAAATAAATATATATATATATATATATATATATATATATATATATATATATATATATATATATATATATATATATATATATATATATATATATATGTATATATATGTATATATATGTATATGTATATATATATATGTATATATATATGTATATATATATATGTATATATATATATATATATATATGTATATATATATATGTATATATATATATATACATATATATATGTATATATATATATGTATAAATTTATATATGTATATATATATATGTATATATATATATATATATATATATATATATATATATATATATATATATATATATATATATATATATATGTATATATATGTATATATATATATGTATATATATATATATATATATATATATATGTATATATATATATGTATATATATATATATATATATATATATATGTATATATATATATATATATATATATATATGTATATATATATATATATATATATGTATATATATATATATATATATATATATATATATATATATATATATATATATATATATATAGATAAATTAAGAGTTAAATATAAATTATCAGATGCTTATATTTGTAATCAAAATATTTGTTTACCCATATCTTTCATTCTGGTAAAAGGTCTTACCCACAGAATTATATTAGGAACTCTGTTCCTACATAATATTATGCTAATAAATAATATTGACCAAACAGGAATCTCTACCATAATAGATGGGAAAGAGATTACATTTGAATTTATAACAGATCCTCAAAACCGTATGCTTAATGAAGTTAGGGATATTATTTTAAATAAAGAAAAACAATTATATTTTCTTAAAAAAGAAATAGGAATTCTAAATATTAATGAACAACTCAAAAAGAGTAATATTCAAAATCAAATTAAATTAATTGAACAACAATTCAATAATGAGATATGTAATGACATACCTAATGCCTTTTGGATCAGAAAGAAACACTTTGTTTCTTTACCTTATATAGAGGATTTAATGAAAAAAAATACCTACAAAAGCTAGGCCAGCTCAAATGAATCGTGAGTATTTAAAATTATGTAAAAATGAGATAAATTCTCTTATAGATAAAAAATTAATTCTTAAATCTAAATTCCCTTGGAGCTGCACAACTTTCTATGTAAACAAAGCAGCTGAAAAGGAACGAGGTGTTCCTAGATTAGTAATTAATTATAAACCACTTAATAAAGTATTGAAATGAATTAGATATCTAATTCCTAATAAAAAGGATTTATTAGATAGATTGAACGATGCTTTAATCTTTTCTAAATTTGATATGAAATCTGGATATTGGTAGATTCAAATTAATGAATTTGATAAATACAAGACTGCATTCACTGTCCCCTTTGGACATTTTGAAAGGAATGTTGTCCCATTCGGATTAAAAAATGCTCCTTCTGAATTTCAGAATATTATGAATGATAAATTTAACCTCATACAGAATTTATAATTGTATACATTGATGATGTTTTAGTATTTTCTAAAACAATTGAACAGCATATGAAACATTTAAAAATATTTAAAATTTAATAATATATAATGGGTTAGTTATATCTTCTCCTAAAATGAAATTGTTTCAAACCCAAGTTAGATTTTTGGGACATATATTAAATCAAGGAAAAATCATTCCTATTGATAGAAGTATTGAATTTGCTTCTAAATTCCCTGATATCATAAATGATACAAAGCAATTACAAAATTTTTGGGATGTCTAAATTATATTTCAGAGTATTATGAAAACTTAGCAAAAGATATAGCTATACTATATTCTAGACTTAAGAAAAGTCCTAAACCATGAACAAAAGAACATTCTCAAGCGGTTAGGACAATTAAAGCTAAAGGTAAAATGCTTACCTTGCCTATCTTTAGCTAATTCAAAATATTTCAAAATAGTTGAAACAGATGCTTCTAATATAGGATATGGAGGTATTCTAAAGCAAGTTAATCCAGAAACTTCAAAAGAAGTTTTAGTAAAATTTACATCAGGAAAATGGAATCCAACTCAGTTGAAATATTCGACTATTAAGAAAGAAATGCTCGCTGTTATTAAATGTATTTCAAAATTTCAAGATGATTTATTAAAATCAAAAATTTTTGCTAAGAATTGATTGTAGTTCAGCAAAATCAATTATTGAAAAGGATGTTAAAAACCTTGTGGCAAAACAAATTTTTGCTAGATGGCAAGCTGAGCTTTCTGCCTTTGAATTTGATATTCAATATATAAAAGGAGATAATAATTCTCTTGCTGATTATTTAACCCGGGAATTTTTACAAGGAGAATGACAACCCCTAATAGGGGAAGAGGACGCAGCTATGGTCGTGGTCGAGGGTATGAGAGTAACAATATGCTACCCCATCAAGAACAACTGTTCCTCTAATAGCAGACTGGAACTGAAAACCTCTAATAGGGGAAGAGGACGCGGCTATGGCCGTGGTCAAGGGTATGGGAGTAACAATATACTACCCCATCAAGAACCAATTGTTCCTCTAATAGAAGACTGGACAGTTTACCAAAATCGGGCAAGGAATGTGCAGCAATTACCTGCACCACCGAGAAGGGAAGATATTGCTTCCACTTCATCCAGTAAGATAATACCTTACAAGGAGATAGCAGTTATTGAGAATTCTCAGGAATAGGAATACTTTGAGAATCCCATCACAAAAAAAATCATATAGATTGAGGATGAAGATATCCAGATAGCCCATAATGATGGGTGGTCAATAAAAACAAGATATCTAGAAATAAGAGGATATCCAGGCTTACAAGGGCAAGCCAGGCCAAACTTGGAAATATTGCTGAAAGTTACTGAATCAGCAACTATTATCCATCATTATAATAATAATAATCCTGAAAGTTTTATAAACTTCAGCAAATGCCATATCAATAAGATATTGCTCCCAAGAGAATGGGGATTGAATCCAAATGGAGAAAAAGCTATAAGAATAGTTGAGGGAAAATATGTTTATTTTAATTATTGAGATTATATCCAAGCTTTTTCTAAATCATTATCAAAACCCCAAGAATAAACATTCTTGGTTTTTTACTATAATTCCAGAAATTCTGGAAAAGCCAGTTTCAAATTGGGTTTATGAATGGTGGTCAAAATTTGGCCCTTCTTTAGAAATATTACCAAAGGGAATTTTGGATTTGTATAATCCATGGTGTGATCATAGTCCACTAATTTCAAAATTACCAACTGAGAAATTTATTTTTGGACAATGTCCTTTCTTATTTTTTGTAAAATTCCAAATTCCATGAATTTGGAGGTGAACAATTTCCATCTCTTCTGATAAATTAAATATTCCTATGATACAAAGAAATTTCTTTTATAAATGGTGGAATAAAATGGGTACATAAGATATCCAAAAAATGACAGTCAATATTAAAACTGTTATTAATAGCGACCGAAGTAAGGGTCCTAAGGAACAAGGGTTCCAATAAGGATCCATGACCAGTCTGAAAAAATATTTTCAGAAGAAATATCCAAAAGAATCTGAGGAAAAAATTATGGTTAAAGTTCTGAATCATATGAAGAACCAATTCCTCAACACCTTCCCAACTCTGTCCTCAAAGGATGATGAATCAATGAAGACTGTTTCATCTCATGGATTTATGGATTCCATTAATACTTTTAATTGTTTAGCCAGAGGAGCCTACACCAGAGGATATCTGGGATTGTCTAATAGAGGCAATAGCTCAGCAAACGAGAAATTCTAAGGGGAAAGCCCCAGTTTATAAAAATTAAATATCTCTGCTCAAACTGACTTTTGATAAGCTCAAAAAGTGAGAGAAGAAAATTAAGAAGAAAATTAAACTTCTTAATGCCCAAATAAATGAGGAAAGAAGAAGGACGGTCCCAGAAATTCGGACCAGTTTAGAAAATACTCTAAACACTTTGCTGCAATCAAATCGACAGAGGCTATAGTTAAATCTAATGCTCATACAGCTCTAGCATCTCAACAATATCACGGGATGAAATTCAAATGAAGATTTATGTCGGCAAATGGGGCCCACTTCAAGCAATAATTTCTGCTTTAGACATCAAGCATCTTGCTTTATTAAAGAAGTATTAAAGTTTTTTGTTTTTTGTTCTGTATTCATTATGTGATGTGACGATGGGGCTCAATAAGCACCCGACATCAATAATGCTTCCTTTACTTTTGTAGAAATTGTTTGTTTTCCTTACTTTTGTAAAGTTGTTTGTCTTCGCTTGTTTGTCAAAGCATTTTCTCTCCCTATATAAGGAGAGTTTAGTCTCAGTTGTAGGGACGCATAAATTTTAATAGAAGAAAGTTTTCTTTCCACTTCTCTCTTTAAATTTTTTTCAGTTTTATTACTTGTTATTACTTGGTGTTTCTTTCCTGAACACAATTATATATATACACACACACAATTATGCATAGAAGTAGGGTGAAAGACACTACTGTAGTTCCGTTTGATAAGATTGCAGAAGCAAGCTATATGATTGTAGGGTACATATTGGTCCTACTATGTTGGAAGGCAGCTGCAGATTCTCCAGCTCCTTTTTTCTCTCTCTCTCTCACAAACACATAGAGAGTACTATTCAGTAGAGTGGTATATGCGTATACTATACATAACTACAGCGGGCCAAGAAAGGCAACAATTGAACATACACAAGTGTTCCCTAGGCATAAAAAAAATAGAGATTTTGTTAAGATGTCCAAGTCTAGGGCTTATATAGATTGCATTTTGCTAGCAATCAGATTATATGTCAGTAATAATTTGTTGAAGATGCCACATATCCATGGCCACAAGTTTGAAAGCTGATAAGACCTTAGTTTGCAGGGTGTGACAACACAAGAAGTATCGGTCCTACTATATGTTTCATTGGGACAATCCATTAGTCTCTTTTTCATACGTATTAACCGTACACAATATCTCATGCAATATTGTTTACAATCTTGGATATATTATAATACAATCCTTTAGTTAAATAGTTTATTTAGAATAATATTAGTAAAGATTTGTTATTATCTTTTCCATATTTGTTAATAATCTCTTTAATATTGTAATAGAGTAGGACTCTTTGTAATTCCTATATAATGATATGTTAATAGAATGAAAGACTCAAGTTGAGTCCTTCCAAAGTTCTGCCCAACACCCGTGTGTTTATATAGTTCACATTTAGTGTTCTTCTCACAACTCACAACTGCAGTGGCTTGCTCATCTTCACTTCTTCCTTTCTATTATTCTTTGTCTTTCATGGTATCAGAGCCACCGATCCATGGTGACCTGATTACTTTCGCTTCCGCTATTTTTCTTTAATCTACTCTATTTCTTTTCTTCTTAATTTTTTTTTTTTTTAAAAAGGAGAAAAACAATGGATGATTTTTGGTACGATCCCGTATGCTTAGATACGTTACCATCAACCTATGTTATTTGTCAGTTATGTGACGAACTTGGTCATACCGCAATCGAGTGTTTGCGTCATTTTGAACCAAATACTACTGTTCATACTGCTTCTTCTTTTTTTGTATCAGATTGGCTATATCCAGAACAAAATGAATTTTTAAATTCAAATGACTGTTCTTTCGCCATAGAAGATCCATTAATTGATGTTAATGAGTCAACTCCTTCCCCTCTCTTGGAAAAATCGAATTGGTATATTGAGGATCTTCTCGACTAACTCTCTTGTCTTCGAAAACTTTCCTCTCAATCTTTGAAAAATTATTTTTCTGAAGCAAAATCGATTTCTTATGCTCTTGATAGGGCTGGATATTCAATATCCGAAATCGAGCTTATGGATTTTCTCGTTGATGGTCTAGATCCATTATACGAAAAATTTGTCAAATACTATTATTTTCGAAAACCACAAATCTCGTTAGATTTTCTTTTCGAATATCTTATTGATGAGGAAAAATGGTGTAGGAAATCATCTCTTGTTAAGGCATCTGATAGGAGCCAAAGCAATGTTTTCTCAAATTCGGTTCCCAATTTGAATCAGATTTCAGTTAGTGCAGCAAGGATTCAAGCGCCCATGCTTAGTCTGCCTTCACCAAAAGCAACAATGCTTGGTTCATTCACTTTGTCCCTTGATCCAGCTGTTGACATCCCACTTTCGGCTACAAAGGTTGCTGATGTCACTTCTGATCTGAGCAATCCCAACCTTGCAGGCACATTTTCTGCTTCATCTGAAACAATTAATGTTAGGCTCGTACCTCCTGCTGGCTCACTAACGGGTATTAACATTGAGGCCTTGACTTCTACCAGCCCAATGCCAAATTCCTCAAGAACTGCATCTTGCCATTGCCACCTGTATCACATTGCTCCGTTGCTCTCCACCACAAAGATACAAAGATGTTCTCCTTCTAAGTCTTCATGGCCAATGCCTGCTCAAACTACTCCAGCGTCTCCAGTTCATTTGCAACCTAGTGGGCCTTCTTCTACCAGGCCCAACTCAGCTGAGCCTACCCTTACATCTCCGTATCAACTAAAATAAGGCCAGCCTGCTATTACTTCCTTGTCATGCCCAGCTTCAGCAGCTAATGAATCGGCTTGTTGTTTACATTTGGACTGGACTGCACCTTCACTTGTGCACCAGCCTGTCCGGCCCAGCTTAGCTGCTACTAGATCTTTTGTTGTACAGCCGCCCATCACTCGAGGATTCTCCCACAATGCTCGACCATTGTTTCTCGTGGTCCAAATTCCATGCAGCCTTTATGAGTCTCCTGCAAGTGGTATGTCTTCCACGCCTCCTCCTCAAGGATCTCCACTTGAAATTGCAACGCAATTGGCCGATAATCAGCTTCATGATTTCGTTAGTGTTATTCGTGACAAAAACTATCAAGATGAGTATTACACACTATATCCATTGATGAAGTGGCGATACATGCCTTGTGATGATAGCCTCTACCTTCGGTTATTATTCAATATTAATCGGTTACTTTCGGTGTTCCCCGTTAACATTGGTTCAAGCTGCATCTCCGTACCTTCGTTTGGCTTGAGGGAGGGTATTAACCGTACAAAATATCTCATGCAATATTGTTTACAATCTTGGATATATTATAATACAATCCTTTAGTTAAATAGTTTATTTAGAATAATATTAGTAAAGATTTGTTATTATCTTTTCCATATTTGTTAATAATCTCTTTAATATTGTAATAGAGTAGGACTCTTTGTAATTCCTATATAATGATATGTTAATAGAATGAAAGACTCAAGTTGAGTCCTTCCAAAGTTCTGCCCAACAGTCGTGTGTTTATATAGTTCACATTTAGTGTTCTTCTCACAACTCACAACTGCAGTGGCTTGCTCATCTTCACTTCTTCCTTTCTATTATTCTTTGTCTTTCAATACACACATTCATATTACCGCCAAATGAACTTTGAAGTTCACTCTTGTAATGTAATAGATTAAGTCATTTTTAAATAAAAAACTCAATTAGAAAGAAAAAAAAATATAGATTTACCGGTTCTGGAATGACTTCTTAAAAGGTGATACATTTCGATAATGATTCCATGATTTACAAAGAGTTTATATGCAACCAAAACTCCCACTCATTTAGCTATTCTATGTCTATCTAAGGTAACTGGATCATACATGAAGTACAAGGGATAATCACAAGAGATATTAGCAAATATTTACAAAGATATTATCATATCTTTAAGGTGATATGATAATATTCTAACACACCCCCTCAGTCGATACGGGAAGTTGACGGACGTTGAGACTGTCCCTAAAATCATCAAAAAGCACCTTTGGTAGTTCCTTTGTAAAAATATCCGCCACTTGAAGCCGAGACGACACATGTAACATACGAACTTCCCCACATCTAACTTTATCGCGAACAAAATGAATATCCAATTCAACATGCTTTGTGCGTTGGTATTGAACGGGATTGCCAGAGAGATAAATCGCACTTACATTGTCACTTTAAGCAAGAGTAGCCTTGGTAACGGGATAATGTAACTCAAGAAGAAGGTTCAGAAGCTAACAGGATTCAGAAACCACATTAGCTACACCATGATTCTCAGCCTCGACACTCGATCGAGAAACCGTGGGTTGCCTCTTAGCCACCCAAGAAACTAAATTAGCTCCCAGAAACATACAATAACCGGAGGTTGGATGACGAGTGTCCAGGCACCCACCCCTGTCGGCATCGGTGTATGAAACTAAAGAGGAAGTCGACGAGGGATAAATACATAGGCCATGCTAAAGCATCCCACAACGTAGCTTATAATGCGCTTCAAGGCATGCATATGCACTTCTCTAGGGTCGTACATAAATAAGCATACTTGATGTACTACATACGTTATGTCTGGCCTAGTAAACGTCAAATACCGAAGAACTCCCGCAAATCTGCGATAGAGGAGTGGATCAGCAAAAGGAGGGCTGGTGGTGGTGGCCAGCTTTGCTTGGTGTCCACGGGTGTAGCAGCCGGATTGCATGAGCCCATGCCTACATGCTCGATAATCTCCGAAGCATATGCTCAAAATAGTTACTATATAGGGTAACTATTAATATTTAACGTAATAGTTACTATATATGATATCATTAATTAGCTGTTCAAATTACCATATAAGATCACTATTACATCTAATTTTCAATTTAACATAATGATTACTATATTAGTTAAACATAACTAAAAATACTACTTTTCTAAAATATAGTGAAAATATTATTCTACTAATACATTAGATGTACATTATAAATTTTTCTATTTTAGCTAATAATATTAACTAATCATAATAACTATTATAAATATTAAGTCAAATTATTCAACTTAATAGTAACTATATATATTAGGATTGTCAAAGATAATAGCTAATATTATTAATTTAACCATCTATAAAATTAGAAGTTAACTCATAACAATAATAATCCATTGGTATTATTCAAATTTCAATGTGTACTATAAAAAATAAGAAAAATTGAATACAATTTTCCTCAATTTATAAGTGTAAATGTTTTAATTAATATAAAATATACTTATATTAGCCTTGAAATTACCACGCTATTTTATCAAATAAAAATACAAAAGAAACAAAATATCAAAAATTGATGAATTAATTTCCCGTATAAAGCACATGTTACCCATTAGTCTATTAGCTTGAGGAAAGCCATGTGAGAATTTATGTGATATTTAGGCCCCTAAAAAATCAATCACAAATTTAAAATCTCCTTAATGGTTCAGTTGTTAGACTACTTTCTATATCTATTTTATAAATGGAACCCTCCTTTTGAACAGTTCTATAAACAGTTCCAAGGGAAGAAATTCTCATTTTGCCCTCATACATTTGTCCCTTTCCCATTTTGCCCTTAAATTTTTTTTTTTTAATTTAAAAAAAAAAATTAAAAAAAATTACGTGGCCTTGGACACGGGCATGTGCTAGTTCTACTATAAATACAACTCTACTCATATATCAAGTCATTCATTATTCCAATTCCTGCCAAATAGTTTTACCTCAAGCGGTATATATTGTCTCTTTATATACAAGATGTCAGGGGTTCGAAACCCATCAACTGCGATTTCTAACAATTCGAAGTACACACTTTTGTAATAAATTAAGTCATTTAGTTAATAAAACACTCAATTAAAAAAATCCTCATTATTCCAATCCCATTTAATTTCAAGAACTTGTTAGTTTAAATATGTACGAAAATCTGAAGTTATGGAGAGTTGATAACTAACTAGAACAAAACCTTTGTATTATTTTTTACCGATTAAGAGTGAATTTTGCTTATTCTGTCACAATAATGGTCGAAACTTTTATAAATGAGAACACTTTTGATTTGGCTATGAACAGTTCTTGTTCGTATAAACATTACGATGTTATATTAACATCGTAGTAGGTTTGGAAAACTTAACGTAAACACATGATCCATGTCATCTAGAATGATATTAAGCAATATCGGTGAGATGAAAGCCAGAAGAGGTACGTCTCTTTACTCTCCCCATAATGATGGCCCTGTTGTCTTAGGGAGGGCTGAAGCTTGCTTCTTCTCCGGAGTCTTCTTGGTCATCAACACGACCTATCCTTAATAGAACCGATATGATTCTCTAAACAATAGTAATTTCATACTTTTGTTATATCCTCCCTATCTCCCGATCGAGCCACTGTAGGTAGATGTTGCCTGCTAGGCCACGACAGTATTGTTTTGGTCAAATTTCAACAAGTGTTTCAAGTGACAAGAAAAATGACTAAAGTGATATGAATCAAGGTACAATGATTATCGAGTTGAATAGAAATGGACACAAGTTGTTTGTTAACTAGGAAAAGCCCTTGAACAACTTGTTCACCGGCATAAAACCCCGGGAGGTTTTGGTACCTTCCTTGACCAAAAGTTTACTAGGGATCGAAATGATTACAGAGCTAGGAGCGTATAGAAGGGAGCTTAAGCTAGTGAAAAAACGTGTGTGCAAAATACAGTGTTCTATCCCTTTTATACCTCTTTACAACGGCTAATTACAAAGAAAATAATGGGCCTAGAATCTCGGGAGAGAGGTTGATCTGGTTGAGATATCTTCGCCAGTTTGTTGATGGAGGGGATAACGATCCGTTGCTGGGTATGTTGATGAAGAAAACGTCGTTGAATTGGTCTTCACTTACTTTGACACCTTCCCTGAAAAATAAGGTTAACGTAACAAAAGCTCAACCTGCAGATGATCAAGATGTAATAGAACAACTCAAGTTGTTAGTACCAAGTTGTTAGATGCAAGTTGTAAACAAGTTGAAAGACGCAGGGCCCAACAATTGCCCCCAAACTTTTTGAATTTATAATGACGAATATAAAGAGACAAAAAATTTAAAAAGTTTGCCAAAAATAGATGAAAGGGACGGCGGTTTTAAATGAAAAGGGACACGATGGGACGGTTTAAGTAGTTTCCAAAGCAAAAGGCATGATTGTTTTTAAAGTTCCAACCGCTTTCAATGTCTCCCATAAATAAATAAGACTCCTCCCCAACTCTCCCTTTCATAGAATCAAAAAGGTAGCTCTCAAGGAGGTTTTCGAGAGAAATAACCAGGGAAGGAGGCCGGAGAGAAAATCAAGTAGGAATTTTCCGGTGAGTTTCTCTTTTCCTTTTCAATTTTCTCTTTGATTTCTTGCTCAAGTTGTAAAAATGAGAAGAAAAAAGGTGACTATAATCGAAAGTAACGAGGGTTTGCCCGAGGGTTTCATAACTCAAAACATGTTGAAAGATCCGGACAAAGAAAAATGTTTGATTCCTCAGGCCAACTTAGAAATCATTAAGAAAAACCACGCTATGCCACATGAAACCGAGTTTTTCACCTATCCCGACTTAACCTCTGAATGCTATTCTCCCGATTGGGTGTGCTTTCCCGAATATCCCTTTGTCATTGGCCTAAAATTTCCATTCCCAAAGTTAATTACTAGGTTTTTTGTTTCTTCCAAACTCAACTATGCCCAAATCATGCCTCAAGGCTGGAGGTGATTGCAAATCCTAGTTAGGTTAAATGCGGAGACTGAGTTGGAAGTTGGTTTAGAAGAATTCGCTTATACAACTGAGTTTAGGGGATTTGTCCTTGGGAGATTTGGTTTTAGGGTTAGGTCTGGTGGAGCCCCTTTTTTGAATGATAACAGCGATCCTGCTGATAGAGGTTGGAAGAACAATTTTTTCTTGGCAAGGAGAAATACCCTGGTTTCAGAGGAGGGTGCCAATTCCAAGTAGAGGTCTCAAGGTAGTATAGATAATTTTTCTTACTCTAATAATGCTTCTTACCAACCTGCTAACTAACCACTTGAATTTCCTTTGGCGTAGTTGCTAAGCTGAGCGTGCTTTTTGCTCATAAAGATGGAACAGAGGAGAATGTGAGAAAAATTTACGAGTTGGATCCACTAGTAAGGTCTTTCAAAGCATTCCCAATCTTGTTTTCTGCAGATCCAGAAGAAGAAATTAACCCTGAAGAAGCCCTACCTAAACCCATCAAGATGTCTACAGGTCTTGGCTAACTTCTTAAAGTTTTTTTTTCTATCTCCAATTTATTCTAGCTCTTTCAAGTTGTTTTAATACTATATCCATTTGTTGCAGCCACTCGTTCTAAGGCCTCTGTGAGCGTGGCGAACCTACTGGCTAAGGCAAAGATGGTTGTAAAAAATAACAAGCCCCCAACTCCCCACTCTGCAGTATCTAGTTCTAAAGCAGGAGTATCCAAGAAGAAGGAGGAAACCAAGAAGAGGAAATTGACAGAGGTTGAAGCCACGGATGTGGGTGGTGATTTGAATGTGGAGAAGACAAGAGAAAAGTTTAAAACTGCGATGAAAGAGTTTACTAACAAGGTAAAATAAAGAGATTTTGAACCTTATACAAAACGATTCATAGGTAATTGACACTTTCTTTTTTCACAGGTTTCAGAGATCATGATTCCTATCATAGATCAAGTTAATAATTTGAAGATCAAGGCGGCTAAATATTGCCATGAAGCTGAGGAAAAGAAGAAAGAAACCAAGAAGTATGCTGATGAGGTAGGAAAACTGAATAAAGCTAATGGGAATTTGGAGAAGGAGTTGGCAGATGTTCGTGCTGAGAAGGTGAAAGAAAATGAAGCACATGTGAAGGAGCTTGATGCAGCAAAAGTAGATCTTGAATTCCATGTAATCAAGACAGTGTTGGAGGCAAGGATCCAACTTATGGAGGAGTACAGGAACGGACAAGCTACAACTTGGGATGTGGAGGAGGAGAAGAGAACTTTAGAGTGTTACATTGGTGATCCTGCAGATGGAGAAGAAGTAGAATCACCAGCCCTAGAAGCTATTAACCAACTGGTTGAAGATGCTAACAATATTTTGAGTACAGCAGTGGTTAATCAAGCTGAAGAAAAGAATCAAGGGGAAGAAACTAATACAACACCGGCGGCAGCAGGCCAAGAAGTTTGAAAAATTTGAATGTTTTTAAGGAGTTTGAAAGGAACAAAACAATTTCTTTTTTGCTTTTATTCGTCATACCTCTGTTGGTATGCACAAAAATGGGGGGGATGTCCCCAAGACAAGTTTATTTTGGTATGTAATTGCTCATAAGAGTCTAAAACAATTTGTTTGGGAGTACTAGGTTGGTCTAGTACTCCAAGCTTTCTTAGGTTTTAAGGGACTGGTTAGCTTATCCAACTTGTCCTCTAGTTGCAAAATCTTTTGAAAACACTTTAAGGTTTTAAAAGAAGTATTTTAGGTTTCCAGAAATACTTGCTTGTTCATTAGATAACACGTTGATGTTATAAGCAGAAGGTAACATGAAAATGTTACAACCAGTAGTCACAACTTGAATAAGTGTGAAATCGTGCGCCCAAGCGAAGGTGTCAAAACCTTAATTCGTTAGAAAAGATGAAAATCTTTTAACCATATGTAAATTGTACCTTTTATCAGAGGTAACCGTTTGAAGAGATAGAACAAGTATCAGCCGTCCTGGCGTGTCAACAAGTTCTATCCCTCTCCAGCTAGAGTTTCAACATGTATCAGCCGTACTGGCGTGTCAACATGTTAAAATTCTTCTTCCTAGGTCCAAACATGTTGGAGCCGTACTGGCGTGTTAACATGCTTAGACCTACTCCAGCTTTAGGTCCCAACAAGCATCAGCCGTACTGGCGTGTCAACATGTTGAGCCTAATCCGTCTGTTCAAGTTGTATACCTTGCAAAACCAATTCATGTTAGGGTTGGGCATTAGCGTAGCTAACGCCCCTCCGATGCTTAAGTTAGTAAGGGTTTTCAATAAAAATTGATAACTTGAAACATGTGAATGAACTTGACAACAAAAATAGATCATACCTGAGAGGTCTAGTTGTTAATAACTGGACTTATATAAAATAGAGCTTCAAATGGATGGCATTCCAACTCCTAGGGATCCTGTCTCCACTTGGGGTTGACAACCAATATGCACCCTTGCTAGCTTCAGTATCGATGAGATATGGTCCTTCCCATTTGGGAGCTAATTTACCTGCATTCAATTCTCTTGTATTTTGAAATAATTTTCTCAAAACTAAATCACCAACCTGGAATCTTCTTATTCTGACATTCTTGTTGTATGATCTAGCAATCCGTTGTTGATAAGCTGCCATCCTTATCTTGGCTAAATCCCTGATCTCATCAATTGTATCTAAATCTTGGGTTAGCAAGAGATTATTTTCATCTTGAGTTAATAAGCCATACCTTGCTGTCGGGATTGTCACCTCAACTAGAATTACAGCTTCTGCTCCATATACCAAAGAATATGGAGTTCTACCTGTGGCTCCTTTTGTAGTGGTCCTATCTGCCCAAAGTACAAGAGGTAACTCTTCAGCCCACTTTCCCTTCTTTTGATCTAGGCGCTTCTTCAAGTTATTGATGATCAACTTGTTGCTTGACTCAGCTTGAACATTGGCTTGGGGGTGGACAGGCGTGGACATGATCAACTTGATGCCCCAGCGAGCACAAAAATCTCTGGTCTTCTTACTTATGAACTGTGACCCGTTGTCACATATAATCTCTGATGGCGCACCAAACCTGCTAATTATATTTTTCTTTAAAAATGAAATTACCTCCTTGTCCCTTACTTGTACATAAGCTTCAGCCTCGATCCATTTTGAGAAATAATCGGTTAATGCCAACATGAACACTTTGCCTCCAGGAGCCTTAGGCAACTTGCCCACAATGTCCATGCCCCACTGCATGAAAGGCCAAGATGAGACTATAGAATGTAGAGGCTCAGCAGGTTGACGCAAGGTGTTGTTGTGTCTTTGGCAGGCATCACACTTCTGTACATAGCTCATGGCATCTTGACGCATGGTGGGCCAATAATAACCAGTCTTGAGGGCCTTTGACGCTAATGCTTTTCCACCAGAATGATTTCCACATATTCCTTCATGGATTTCTTTCAGCACCAGTTCAACTTGATCATTATCGACACACCTTAAATAGTGTCCTGTAAAAGACTTCTTGAATAGAACATTATCTATCAAAACGAAAGTTGAAGTATGAATCTTAAAAGATCTAGCATTCTTAATGTCTGGCGGAATAGTTCCAAGTTGAAGGAACTCAATTATAGGTTGGGTCCAAGAAGATCTAGCATCTTGTGTCCCAGTAGGTTGAGTAACCACTTGAGTTTCCTCAACTTGGTCTATTACGGGGTACTTAACATTAATAATGGGGATATTAGTATGCAACATTGATTTGCAAGTTGAACCCAAGTTGGCTAATGCGTCCGCTTCTGTATTCTCTTCTCTAGGGGCTTGTTCCAAAGAGAATGATAGGAATTTTGAAGCTAAAGCCTTAACATGTTGGAGATACAGAGTCATCTTGGAATGCTTCGCCATATAACTGCCATTAAAATGGTTAGAGAGCAATTGAGAGTCAACATATACATTTATATGCGTAATGTTTAAACTTAAAGTAGTAGTTAAACCCATGATTAAAGCTTCATACTCAACTTCATTATTTGTTGCATTGAATTCACAAGATACAGCTTGAGGTATGATATCACCTTGAGGGGATTTCAGGACTATTCCCAATCCAATTCCTTTGGAATTTGAAGCTCCATCTGTGAACAATGTCCAGAATCTAGGAATAGTTTTACCTTCAAGTTGTTGTACTTCCAGTTCCACTTCGGGCTGCAAACTTGGACTGAAGTCTGCTACAAAATCGGCTAGAGCCTGAGATTTGATGGCTGTTCTTGGCTCATATGAAATGTCATACGTGCTCAACTTGACCGACCACTTGGCCAACCTGCCTGACATCTCTGGAGTTCTCAACACATTTCTCATAGGATAATTAGTTCTAACAGTTATAGAATGTGTTTCAAAATAATGACGCAGTTTAGTAGCAGCAGTAGTTAAGGCTAAAATTAACTTTTCAAGATGAGAGTACCTTGTTTCATCATCTAATAAAGACTTACTTACATAGTAAACAGGATGTTGTTCACCTTGGATTTCTTTCACCAGTACTGCACTAACTGCATTCTCAGATACAGCTAAATATAAATAAAGGTGCTCACCATGTTCTGGTTTGGCAAGTAGGGGTGACATCATCAAGTATTCTTTAAGTTGTTTAAAAGCTGCCTCATGTTGGTCAGTCCATTGGAAGAGTTTATTCTTTCTTAATATTTCGTAGAATAACCTGCACTTATCAGATGATTTAGATATAAATCTATTTAGTGCAGCTACTCTAACTGTTAACCTTTGGACATATTTAATGTTCTTGGGAGATTCCAAGTTGAGAATGGCTTTGATCTGCTCAGGACTGGCTTCAATTCCTCTCTTGGTCACCATATAACCCAAGAATTTTCCTGCTTTAACACCAAAACTGCACTTGGCTGGATTAAACTTCATGTTGAAAGCTTTCAAGATATCAACGCCTCAAAGAAGATGCTCCACATGATCTTCAATATGCTTGGACTTGACTACCATATCATCTATGTAAACTTCCATTGTCTTGCCAAGTTGATCTTTAAACATCTTATTCACGAGCCTCTGATAAGTTGCCCCTGCATTTTTAAGACCAAATGGCATAGCAATATAACAATATATACCTTCCGGAGTCATGAATGTTGTATCCTCTTGATCTGAGGGCTCCATTTGAATTTTCTGAAAACCTGAAGACGCATCCATGAATGTTAAGATGTCGTGGCCAGCTGTCTCGTCAACTAGAGAATCAATATGAGGAAGAGGGAATGGATCCTTCGGGCAGGCCTTGTTCAAGTCTGTGAAGTCCACGCATACTCGCCACTTGCCGTTCCTCTTCTCTACCACCACAACGTTGGCTAACCACCTTGGATATTGAACTTCTCTGATCATATTGGACTTCAAAAGCCTCTCAACTTCATCCTTTATGATCTGGTTCCTCTCCTGGGCAAACTTCCTTCTTTTCTGATGAACAGGACGGATGGTTGGATCAATGTTCAACTTGTGAGTAATGATGTCCTTGCTTATTCCTGTCATGTCCTCGTGCTTCCATGCAAAACAACATTTCTGACTTCTTAAGAACTCAATCAGCTCCTCCTCAATTTCAGATGGAAGGTCTATACCAACTTGTACTTGGGCCTCAGGATTCGACTCATCAACAGAAACATTTTTCGTCTCATGCTCCACTGCTTCAAGAACATCCTGGGCCTTTTTCTTTAATTGCTATGCTTGACGAGGAATCGAACTTGCCTTCATATTAACCTTATAGCATTCTTTAGAAACTTGTTGATTCCCCTTCAACTTAGCTACACCCCAAGGTGTTGGAAATTTGACACACTGGTGATAAGTTGACGGCACGGCCTTCATGTTGTGGATCCAAGGTCTTCCCAAAATGACATTGTACGAGGAAGAGCATTCGATCACACAGAACCTTTCCATAGAATTCATACCCTCCAAATAGATAGGCAACTTGATTTCTCCGACTGTCTGCTTTATTTCACCACTGAATCCTACCAGCACGGATGAATTCTTCACAACTTCAGATAAAGGAATGCCCATATCTTCAAGAGCATGAGTGAAGATTATGTTTGACTGAGCTACCGCCATCGATCAGAATTCTCTTGACCATACAATTAGCAATCTGCACCTGAACAACTAGACCATCATGATGAGGGTCCAACATGTTGTCCTTATCCTCATCCTCAAAGGAGATAACTTGACCATCTGTGAAGTCACGACGCCTTGAGGGCAATTCTGACTGATCCTCCTTAGAACTCTTGGCATGACGCTTAGCTGCAGAGTAAGTTGTTCCACAAATATGGGATCCACCTGAAATAACATTTACTACCTTGGTGGCTGGAGGTGGTGCAACTTTCTCAGGTCTGGACTGCTCCCCTGAATCAGGTTCTTTAGACTCACTTCTGACCCTCTTCTTACCCAACAAATCCTTAAGAAGACCCTTGGATAATAAATGAGCAATCTCCTTCCTCAAGGCAAAACAATTCTCAGTGGTATGCCCAAAATCCTCATGAAATGCGCACCACTTGGACTTGTCCTTCCAAGTTGTTGGCTGATCATTCTTCTTGGGCCATCTTGCTTTATCTCCAAGATTTCCCATGGCGCAAAGGATTCCTGCAATGTCCACAGAAAAGACGTATTCAGAAATTTTAGGATAATCATTATCATCCCCATCTAGATCATCATCTACAAAATGAACTTTGGAAGATTCGCATTTAGCAGGGGGTTTGCCTGTTGGACTTATAGTGATGGGAATCCGATTTTACGTCGAGAGGGCTCAAATAGAGGAGTAGGGGTTCTCCCGTTTGACTTCCCCATTTCCAGGCTGTCATCCTCCAATCTGATGAAAGGCAAGGCTCTAGTTCTGATTTCTTCAAGTTGTTTCGCAGGAGTCATCACCAACTCATTATAAAATAGAGAGCTCTTCTTCAAGCCAATACGGAATGCTTCTGTAGCTGTGGACACGTCCAAGTTGGGTATAGTCACTGCCTCCTTGTTAAACCTGTGCAAATATTCTTTAAGACTTTCGTTAGGCTGTTGCACAATTCTATAAAGGTCAGTAGTCAACTTGTCAAATGCCATATTGCATGAAAATTTATTGATAAACATATTGACAAGTTGAGCATAAGAAGAAATAGAGTTTAGAGGAAGTCCTGTTAGCCATTTTAAGGCTGGTCCCGACAAAGTTGAGCCAAAACCCCTGCAAAAACATGCTTCTCTAAAAATAGGGGGGATACTTATAATATCCATTGACTCCTGATACAGCAACACATGCTCTGTTGGATCGGTGCTTCCATCATATTTCTTCATATGAGGGACTGAAAACTTCTTTGAGATTTCCACACTAGCTATTGCTGACACAAAACGAGATTCGTTATAGCAAGTTGGAGAAACTTGGTGATACGGCAAGTTGACTCCAGACACGCTTCGAAGCAACTCTTTAATGGTTTGCATTTCCTTAACAAGTTGGTTCTCTGCGAAAAGAGGAGTATTATTAAACTGAGGTGCGAAAGTATCAAAAGCATTAAAGAAACTCCCTGTTTGCCCCATTGAGGGTGTAGCATAGGTGTAGCAAGATGACAACACAGGTTGACTAGCTGGAAGGCTGAATCTTGGTTGCTCAATTGGAATGGACGTCACGATTGTACTTTCTGCTGGCAAAGTATTGGACATAGGGATATCTTCGAAATGGCTTGGTCCTGTACCTGCACCAAACAAAGATCTGGGAAGTAAAGGTGAAAATGGAGTAGATACTTGAGTATCAACTTGCTTCCCTTTACGCAGGCTATCAATGGCATTGAATATCATGGCATTCGTATGCTCCTGACCATCCAACTGATCATTCACTTTCTTCAACATATCGGCCATGTTGGATAATATCTCCAAATTGACAGCTTCCGCATTCAAAGATGGATTGCCTTGGGTGCCGGAAACAGGAAGTGGCCGACTCCTCTCACCTTGACTGCCGGACGGCGGATTGGCCAATTCTACGCAAATAATCAAAGTTTCCCACAGACGACGCCAAATTGTTTTGGTCAAATTTCAACAAGTGTTTCAAGTGACAAGAAAAATGACTAAATTGATATGAATCAAGGTACAATGATTATCGAGTTGAATAGAAATGGACAAAAGTTGTTTGTTAACTAGGGAAAGCCCTTGAACAACTTGTTCGCCGGCATAAAACCCCGGGAGGTTTTGGTACCTTCCTTGACCAAAAGTTTACTAGGGATCGAAATGATTACAGAGCTAGGAGCGTATAGAAGGGAGCTTAAGCTAGTGAAAAAACGTGTGTGCAAAATACAGTGTTCTATCCCTTTTATACCTCTTTACAACGGCTAATTACAAAGAAAATAATGGGCCTAGAATCTCGGGAGAGAGGTTGATCTGGTTGAGATATCTTCGCCAGTTTGTTGATGGAGGGGATAACGATCCGTTGCTGGGTATGTTGATGAAGAAAACATTGTTGAATTGGTCTTCACTTACTTTGACACGTTCCCTGAAAAATAGGGTTAACGTAACAAAAGCTCAACCTGCAGATGATCAAGACGTAATAGAACAACTCAAGTTGTTAGATGCAAGTTGTAAACAAGTTGAAAGACACAGGGCCCAACAAGTATAATAAATTTGCGCATAAGAGTTGAAACTCAAAGAAATAATTAAGGTGAGAAAGAGAATTGTGTTAATCCATGACAATGAAAATTTATAAATGACAGTTGTAAAAACTTATTATTCCATCTCACTAAGCATCATAATTATAGCCCTTATGAAAATACCAAAAATAAACATCAAATCCAATCATGCTTTTTCTCCCAAGATTTGGGATATAACTCATTTGTACTAGATATATAAAAGCCGTCAGTCCTTACTAACCAATAACATATTAGATCATCTCCAATATATAATTGTCGACATTCTTTGCTCAGTTGGTCATTAAAAACATCAAATGTTTGTTTCTTTGCACCCCATGAAAAGCTGGCCCAGAAAAGAGTTCGATCAGTGAGACTTCGACAAAAGTGCCAACTTATATTGCGACCAGGTTGAATGAGTTGATTTCCAATATCATCATCTCCTGATTTAGGATGAACATATATATCTTCAGTCATCCCACTGATGATATAAATTTTCCATCCTACGGTTAAAAAACACCAGGCATTGGTGGAGCACACGATACTTAAAAGTGCTAGCAGAACAAAAAATAACATGCGTTTCATCGCGTTAAGCTTGTAGTCTGTCTGCGTGTTTTAATGGAGGAAAGAAAAATATAATTGCATCTATAAATAAGTATTCAATCGATTCCATTTATGATAAATAATTATAGAATATATTTTGTATAACATTATGGCTATAATTGGTTTGATTCATTAACCCAACCTAATATAACTCAAAATTCAAAATTAGTGTATCTTATTAAACCATATTTCCGAGTGAATATTGATTTATTTGGGTATATAACTAATGGGATCAATATTTCTATTAGAAAGTGCATAAGTTTGTGATCATTTTCTTAATTTATAATTACGTACCTATGTATTTGACTATCTAAATTTCATTGTAGGATCTTTAACCTTGTACAGGTTTTTACCGGATTTTAATACAAAGTAAGTGAGTTATTGTTAGTACCCGGTCCGAAAAAAAGGCTTTTTAAATGCTTGGCCCGGTTAATTAATGAGAAACCCTAGCAAAACCCTAAAAAATTCATTATTTCGTCCGTACTGCGCCGTCATTGCTAGCGTGGGAGGTACGCCAAATAGAAGTGTCGATCGGCCCTTTGCCCGTGGCATGGCCGATCGACCCTTTTATATAGAGCCGATCGACCCTTTAGCCCTTGTGCCGATCGACCCTTCAGTGGCCCAGCCCAAGTACCGAGGTATTATAAATAGGGGTGCCCGGCTCCCTACTTTGACACACAATTTTCTCCGGGAGAAGCGAGATTACACTTGCTTTACCCACAGTTCTTCTTTTTCCTTTCGAATCGCCAAGATTCGACCCCAAAGTCTTGCTACAATTGGTAAGACTCCTTTTAATATTTTTGTTCTTTATTATTATTGTCTTTATTATTATTGTTTGCATGCTTAGCATATTTTAATTACTTTATTTCTTGCTTATGTCATATATGCTAGATTTAGGGTTGTTTTAATATATTTAATCATGCATAGCCGAGGATGATCTAAGGTTTCGCCCTAAGAAACCCAATGGATCTAGGAACTATTTCTTTCCTTCCACCTTAGTTATAATTATCCCATGATCAACAATTCCCCAAGGATGAACGTTGATTAGTGCACCTTCCGAGGGCCTAACTCAACGGTTCTAGGGTGTGATCATCAATTAATTCTTTCTCTCCCCTCCTCCTTATGCATGACCCCGTTTCTTCTATCTATTCCTGTAAACACCGCACACAACCAACACCCCACATGCTAGAAAGACCGATCCGTCGGGCAATAGGAGTGATAGCGTTTCTTCTTCTGTTGTAACTTGACCCCCGAACCCAATTAACTGTTTAGCCTTTTTTCAAAGCTTTGGGCTATATCAAAGTGGCGTGGCGACTCTCAAAATTTAAACTAATATTTTAATATGGTTTAAAAGCGAGTGTCACTAAATGAATATCTCATTTCGGTTCGACATTATATAATTAATTATTTCAAACTTCCGAATGCGCGTTGCATCGGGACGGGGTATTCACAGTGGCGACTCTGCTGGGGACTGTTTTGAAATCTTTTCAAACTAAGTGGGTCAGACTTTCGTTTTCTTGTATGGTGTTGTATTTTTCGCTTTCTTTTTGATTTTCTTTACTCTTAACTGTCGCATTGCATGCATGCATTTCATGTAAATAAAAAATCTTTCTCTTTTTTCTCTAAAAAAGAATTAGACTTCTCTACCTCACACTACCACTAGAGTCCGTGTCACACTGCACAGACACCCTTTTACCCTTCGGAGAAGCCAAAGTGCGGGAAGTGTGGTGATCATGTCGCCTCCCTTCCGAGTCTCACTTGGCCATCCACTCATCAGTGCGCTTCGGCTGCACGATGGGAGCCTAAAACCTAACCCTCGCGTCACCCACTTTTCTAGGAATACACTCCATATGACCGGTTGGTTTGACTAGCTTTTTTATATAGACAATTAATGGGGTCTTTATGTTAAGTCACCACGAACCAATGATAAGTCAAGATCTATCGAGCGATTAAGAGCACTAAAAAATTGATTTCCTTTCAAAGGACGTGCTATGTGAGGAAGAGTTATATATTGTTAAAGGATCTTAGCCTATCATTGGTTTGCGGTACTTTTCATAAAAATCATATTGACTGTCTATGCGAGAAGGTTAGTCGTTAGGATTCACCATTTTAGGATATTTAGTTAGTTGCGAAAAAGGGGTATCCCTTCCAACCTTAGTAGGACTAAAATGTACAAAGCTTTCGTAAATAAAAAAGGTCAAGCTAGTACACTGCATTGAGTCAACCCTTGTCCTAAAACCGAGTCTTTTCTGATACTTCCGCAGAGCTAAGGTCGGGCCGCGTTCTTCATTCAACAATGACAACCTTGCCTCCATCAACTACTCCAAGCGCACCTGCTGCCTCTGCAACCGGCTCTACACCAATCACTTCAATGGAAGGTCCTGCCAACCCCAACTTCAATGACATTCCGCCTGCTCTGCACGCCTACTTTGCCGGTTTAACCATGAGGGTTGAGAAACTTGAAGAGCAGAATCGCACTTTGAAGAACCACAATCAAGAGCTGAAGGATCATTTTGTTGAGGAACTCAGTAAAAGGGGACACAAGGTTATCTTGATGGGGAATGAAGTGGTCGATGTTGAAGATGAAACTGTCAATGCTCCTAATCCCGCCAATCCCAATGCACCTACCTTCCCTCTACCCAACTACGTTCCAAGCAGCTACAATAATGTTCCACCACCTGTCATGTATGGGAGCTCGAGCAAATCCAAAAGACCTTATCAACCTCCTGCCACTCTACCCCCTCCCACTTTACCCTTCAATTATGCCGGCCATCATATTCCTACCTACTCCACCTCCCCTACCATCACTCAACCCCCAGCCATGCAGAACTCCAACATTGCTACAGACCCGACTGTGTTAGCGTTGATTGAACAAGTGAAGGCATTGACCGAGCAAATGGGAAAGCAAAGTGTGTCCCCCATCAAGATGCTTAATCCGAGCAAAGTTGCACCCCTACCTCAAGATTTCAAGATGCCCAAGATGGCCATGTTTGGAGGAGTTACTTGCCCAAAGACACATTTAGACAGTTATACGTTGGCGATGAGGGCTAAAGATTGTACACCCGAACAAATGGCAAGAATGTTCCATAGCACATTGGAAGGGGCTGCTCTCCGTTGGTTTCTGAAGTTGAACGAGGAGGAAAGGGACACATGGGACAAGGTTAGTAGGGTGTTCTCTGAAAAGTATCAAGCAAACATGGATTGGCAAGTGAATCGAGCTGATTTGGAGCACACGCTTCAAAAGAATGGGGAGTCGATTTATGACTTCTACAAACGTTGGAATGATAAGTTGAGCGAAATTCAGTATCCGCCCAAGGAGAATGAACAGAAACAGATATTTTACAAGTGTTTGTTACCCGGACACAAGTTGGCAGTTGGCAATGGTTATTTTCCCAATCTTAGGGAAATGGTAGATTCGGGCGTACGTTATGAGAGTGGCATTACTGGAATCAATCCACCGAAGGACACTGGGGCTAGTAATAATTCATTCCGCTATAGAGCTCCCGCTAACACCGCGCCAAAGAAAGAGCCGGTGGGGCAAGTGAACTATGTGCAAGGGGAAGCTGCTTTGGATGTTCAAGCCGTAATGAGGGGGAATAACAGTATTCACCGCGAAAGGGAAGTGTTTGATGATTTTGGAATGCCAATGGGCAAGGTTTTCGAAGTGCTAGTAAAGAAGGGCTTGGTCAAGCCGCTTGAGAATTATGAACCGTTAAATCCGAAAGAAGGCTTAGATGCTTCTAAGTATTGCCACTACCACAAGTACAAGGGTCACACCACTGATTACTGCCTTCAGTTCAAACGTTTAGTACAAGACTTGATTCGGCAAGGTAAAGTAGAGAAGCCGAAGTCCCCGAATGTTGTGGGGAATCCTCTCCCTAACAACAAGATCCACATGGTGGAAGGTAATTTTATCACTTGGTAGAGATGGAAGATGCTTTTGAGAAACCTGGGCCGTCAACGAAGAGGTATTCTCGCTATTGTCGTAAAGGGATTGTTCGTGCCGAAACTCTCCGATTATGCCGGTTTTGCTTTGAAAAGGGCCGTGCGTAAGCTCATCATTGAAGGGAAGGTAGAGAATCCTAGTAAGATAGTTGGTAGTGATATTGCTATGGTAGAGAAAGACCTCACTGATCCAGTCGAGTCCGTTGTGACAGCATGCTGAGGAGGCGCTTGTGTCGCTTGTAATTTGAGTTCAATTTATAAAGAATTTTCTTGTTATATGCTGTCTTTTGAGGAACTATCCAGAGAAGTTGCCTCGTTAAATGATGATTATGTGGAAGAGAGTCCTAAACCTCTCTCGTTGGCCGAAATTCACGCAGAAGTATCTGACATGGAAAAGAATGGGGTTAATCTACTCACGAGGTCCGGAAAGGTGTATCAAGCGTAAGATAAAGGGGCGAAAAAAGTCTTTGGTCCGAAAACTGAAGTAGTGAATCCAGATAAAGAAGACCCTATTCTCACTCAACTGAAGCTAACTCAAGCCAATATATCCTTATGGTCCTTGCTAACGTCCTCGTATGCCCACAGGATGATGTTGGAACAGAATCTTGCTGCGACTTTGGTGCCGTCTGACACAAAGCCAGAAGATGTAACGCAGATGATCGACAACATACACTTTGGGAATATCATTACATTTTCAGAGTTGGACATGCCGGAGTTTGGGTCGGATCATAATGAACCACTGCACATCACTATTGAAGTCAACGGAAAAAGGTTGCCACGTATTTTCATTGATAACGGTTCTCAGTGAACATACCGCCTTCCGTGATGATGGATGTCCTTGATCTAAGTCCCACTGATTTGAGACCTTCAGCTCATTCCGTACGAGGATACGATTCTACTAGCCTGGCCGGTGTTGGGAATAATCGCTTTGCCTCTTACTTGCGGGACCACTACTATGATTGCCGAGTTTCAAGTCATAGACATACCTTCCACCTTCACCATGCCGCTAGGTAGGCCATGGTTGCATCGTATGAATGGAGTCCCTTCCTCATTGCATCAATGTGTGAAATTCCGTCGGGCGATCAAGTGACGCCATTTACAGCGATCCGGTAACATCTCAAGGATCAAGCACCGGGGGAAAGCCGGTCCTACGTATTCAAAGACGAAGAGGGTAGTTCAATGTTCGGCGGTTTTCGGCTAATAGCACAGTACGTGTTTGCGAGGTGGACCTCACAAAGACATCGACAGAGTACGACCACTGTTAGGATGATGAGAAACATGGGATTTGTACCAGATCGGGCCGGGTGAACATCTCCAGGGACCTACACAAGCAATGGAAGCTACCGATCATCGCAGCAGTACGGCTTAGGCTATGTTATTACCCCCGAAGATCGGGTCAAGAGAAAAGAATTGAGTTCCTCAAGAGGGCAAAGCTACCCTACGAGAAGCCAGAGATGAGGCCATACCGCCTTTCCCTCAATAGTTACTTTGTCAAGGAGGGCGAAGAATTCTCTTGCATGGAGTTTAGCGAGCCTTGGTTTGATCACACAGGCAAGCTGCAGAAGGGTTTCGAAATCTTCAGAGATACAGAGGTTGACCGATCGAAGCTGAAAACAGTTCTCATGGATTCACGTCAAAAGAGAGGCAAGGTTGTCACAGTTCAGAGCCGGTACACTATCAAGACTGAAGATGGGTTGGCCGATCAGCTAGGACAGGTATCTTTGGAGGAGCCGTTGGTTGAGAACATTGCAGTTTCAGAGGATGCAGAAGAATGGGATGGTCAGAACTCGTTGCAAAGATTTGGGAATCTCGAATATAGAAGATGATATGGTTGCAGCCATTGAGCAGAAAGCAGTGCAGACGATACGGATCCAAGGACGTTGGTGACACCCATGGTTGGAAAGTCGAAGAATTGGTGCATATTTGGCGGACCCGTAGCCACGAAGGAATACATGGTCAAGAGCCGGGACCGATGCCTCCTCCCGTCGAGTCTCCCCCGGTTCCCCCAAGTCCTCTCGCTTCTTCAGAGTCATCCGTTTTGTTTGAGTCTCGATGTGTTTTCTTTTGAGTTTGAGTCTTCTTCCAAGTCTCGATGACCTCACGTCGAAGACTATGAATTAGTTGCAAATGTTGTTTTCCCTTTCGCTATGAATGAAAAACTAGATCTTTCCGAGTATCCCCTCATAGCCAATCTTCTTAATGATAAATTAACTAAAAATAATGCTCAACTTAATCAAATTAACTTCGTTAATAATGACTCATTAGAAGAAGCGGACACACTAAACAATGAATACATTAAAGAAATTTCTAAGCAAGTTATCAATCAAAAGGAAGGTCGAGCCCAAGCCGCCGATGAGGTGTTATCACGTATTAATTGGGAACGGAAGAAGAGCCGAGAGAGACACAGATTGGAAGCTTCTTCGAAGGGACCGAAAGGGAAGCGTTGATTGAGCCGCTTAAAGAATATTCGGATGTGTTCGCATGGTCATACAAGGATATGCCGGGGCCGGATAACTCGATAGTGGAGCACGTAATCACCACTAACACCCGCACGCCAAGCCCGTTGCGTAAATTACGCCGCATTAAGCCGTAATGGTCTCTGCAAGTTAAAGAAGAGATAGAGAAGCTCCTCCGGTAGGCTTTATCGAGTTATTGAGTATCCGACGTGGTTATCTAATATTGTGACGGCCAAGAAATCGAATGGCAAGGTTAGAGTTTGTGTTGACTTCCGAGATCTCAACAAGGCTAGCCCAAAGGACGACTTCCCGCCGCCCAATATCGACATGCTAGTAGATGCCACTACTAACTACGAGGTCAAGTCTTTTGTAGATGGTTTTGCAGATATAATCGATCAAGATGGCGGAGGCGCACTCAGAGAAGACGGCTTTCACTACACCATGGGGAACATACTGTTACACCGTAATGCCATTCGGATTGAAAAATGCAGGGGCTACATACCGTAGAGCGGTCACAAAGATTATTCCATGACATGATCCATAAGGAGATTGAGATGTATGTCGACGATATGATCATTCATTCCAAGGGGTCGACGGTCAAGATTTCATTGATTTGAGGAAGTTCTTCGACTGCATCGCGTGAGCACGCAATGCGTCCGAATCCCGCCAAGTGTACATTTGGGGTTATTCGAGGAAAGGTCCTGGGCTACATGGTCACCGAACGAGGGATTGAGGCAGATCCAAGGAAGATTCAAGCCATCATGGAGATGAGGCCACCACGCACGTAAAAGAAGTTAAGGGATTCATGGGACGGTTACAATACATCGCCCGCTTCATTAATCAATCGACTACCATGTGTGAACCGATTTTCAGACTAATGAAGAAGACCGCAAGTATAGATTTGGGACTCGGAAGTGTCAAGAAGCCTTTGAGGAAATCAAGAGATACTTGGTCAATCCCCTATCCTTCGCCCCCACATTCGGAGAAACCATTGCTATTGTACCTAACAAGAATCGATACAAATGCTGGGGCTATGCCGGCACAAGAAGCCAAGGACTCTCGGGTGGAGAACGCCGTTTATTTTGTTAGTCGAAAGTTGCAGGGAGTGAGCTAAACTACTCAAAGATTGGAAAACCCGCACCGGGCTAGTTTGGGTGGTTAATAAGCTCAAGCATTACTTGTCGCCGCATCCGATTCTCGCTAGTGTCAAAGATGGATCCAATTAAGTATTTGTTTGACAAACCTTCTCTCGTCCATGAGATTAGCCAAGTGGTCGGTATTTCGGGGAATTCGATATCACCTATGTGCCGAGAAAAGCAGCTTAAAGGGAGAGCCATGGCGGATCATTTAGCGTAGTTTCCAAGCACGTAAGAACAGGGGCTTGAACCGGAATTTCCAGACGAGGGATTTTTAGCATTGATACGGAAGAGAGATGGCAACTATTCTTTGATGGAGCCGCGAACAAGAGGGGCAATGGAGTGGGAATCCTTTTGGTTGATCCCAAAGACGAGCACACCCCCATCGCCATCAAGCCGAATTTCACAACCACCAATAACGCTCGAATACGAGGCATGCATAGCCGGTTTAGAAGCGCCTTGGAGCGTAATGTAAAGGAGTTGGAGGTATATGGAGACTCGCCTTTAATTATCAATCGACGTCTAAGAAGTGGAAGACTCGTCGACCCCTACTTGCAACAAGATCGTACTCATATGGAAGAGCTTGTCAAGCAATTCAAGGAAGTGACATTCCATTATCTACCCGTAGACGTAAATAGATTTGCCGACGCTTTAGCTACACCGGCTTCTTTGGTCGAGATCCCTCACGGAATGTCTCGTAAAACCATTCGTAGTTGGCCGAAGAGAGAACCCCGCCATCGCTACGAAGCCTACCGCCGCGAGATTCAAGCCGACATCGAGGAGAATAAGGATCCGTGGTACGCACAAATCTATGAGTATCTCAAGAAGGGTAATGTGTCTTTTCTAGGAGACGTGAAAGCCAAAAGCTTGCATGTGCATTGAAACGATTGGCCTGACAGCTTGTTCTACTAGATGATATGTTGTACAAAAGACACTACGATGGTCTCCTCGTTACTCGTGTAGACGCGAAACGAGCGTAAATGATCATGGAAGAAGTACACGATGGCTTATGCGGTCCACACATGAATGCCGAATGTTGAGACGTAAAATCACACGGTTGGGTTATTATCGGGTCACTATAGAAGCCGACCGCATCCACTTGTGCGGAAATGTCCCAAATGCCAAATGTGTTCCAATTTGAACCATGTGCCCTCACGAGTTGTATAGCATGGTAACCCTCGCCATTTGCGACATGGGGGATTGATGTGATTGGCAAGATTACACCGCCGGAAGCAATGGGCATTGTTTTGTATTAGTAGTCATGGATTACTTCACCAAGTGGATCGAGGCAAAATCTTACAAGGTGTCGACTTCCAAAAAGGTGGCACAGCTTCATTAAGGAGGACATCATGTGCGTATATGGAGTACCAAATGAGATTATCTCTGACAACGGGTCCCACTTCGGCGGAGATTGTGACAAATTATCGGCGTAATTCAAGATTACCCTAAGCACAAGTCTTCCCTTATAGGCCTCGCACCAACGGAGGCCGAAGCCTAACAAAACGATTGAGCGTATAATCGTAAAGACAATGATTCGAGGTAGGGACCGGCCCGAGAAACTACCATTGGCACTTTGGGGATATAGAACCTCCGTTCGTACAAACAGTGCGAAACTCCTTTTGCTCGACATATGGGATGGAGGCAAGATTCCGCTGAGTTGAAGTCCCGTCTTTGAGGATCTTATTAGAAAATCAAGTAGCAGTAAGTTGAATGGCTCCGCAGCCGATATGATCGCTGGCCACACTTGACGAGCGCAGACTCAAAGCCATGGAACACATCCGAGCCTATCAAAGACGGACAAAGAAGGGCTTTCAACAAAAAGGTGCAGCCCTTAGACATTAAGGAAGGAGATTTGGTTTTGAAGCAAAGAACTTCCCAATAAGTTCAATCCTCTTGGGAAGTGGGCCCCTACATGGACCGGCCCGTATGTGATCAAGAAGATATTTTCGGGTGGAGCAGTTAAAATGGCAGATTTGGATGGCAACGAATTCAAGGAGCCCACCAACCTCAGCAAGCTCAGACGCTACTATGATTAAGCTCTTCGTCCCCTCTAAATAAAAAAAAAAAAAAAAAAAAAAACGCAAAAGAAGCCCGCTAGATTGAAAACCCGCAAAGGGCGGTCTAGCAATAAAAGAAAGGGTGCGTTCAAAAGCTCGCTAGATTGAAAACCCGTAAAGGGCGGTCTAGGCAAAAGTTAGAGCAAACAAATAAAATAAAAATTGTCCCGCTTCTATCTTCCCTTTCTAAAAATAGTAGCTTGATGAAAATGAACTACGACGACCCGAGCCCCTCGGGTTCTCATTGTAAAAGGGGAACGTAGGCACTCTTTAATCGGCGCGGTCCAAAAATAAATAAAAATCCAACTGCTTTTACTAAAGCAATAAACTTTTTCATTCCCACAATCAATGCATGATTACACTTATTTGATGAGTCTAAGCTCGACTATACTAATGACTAAATAACTTGCAAAAAGAAACTAAAAAATTAAAAGACAAAGTAAATAACTAATGTGTCTCGCATATGACCGTGGGTGGATACTCTGACATATAAGGTCTACTCCTTGGCACTAGGCCCCTCATCTCCGTCCTTCTTCTTCTCGTACTCGTCGAGCCTGGCTTCTTCTTATTCTCTCTCTTAAAATAAGGCGAATACTTCTTCTTCAACGGGGAACCTCCTCGATCGCCTTACCCTTCAACTTCCGCTCCATCTTCTTGGGAGGATTCTCCTCCACCGTGTCTAGAGAAATCCCCAAAGCCTCCCCGTCTCTCGAGAAAACGGCTCGAAGATATGTTAGTGGACCAATCTCCGTCTCAAGTCATACAAAGTCTCCCTCATCGGTCCCAAGTTTTCTTCATACCATGTCAAATAAGCATGCGACAAATGAGTGCTAAGGGTCCGCCGTGCAAGATAGACTCGTGGCATCCCATGAGAACTCCATAAGCTTACCATCAAAACCGAAACACCAACGTCCATTGGAAGGACTTTTTGGCGTAATCATCAAACTCGAAGTTCCCCAAGTTTGAGGACGGACTCCGCTCCATGCCATATTGCCGAAGTACCCGCTCCGCATAGTAAAAGGTGGTGGTCTCAAAAGCCGGGTACACGAATCGCATTGCCCAAGCCGAAGGCTCCGAATGAAGGAGAGGCCCCAATGCCGCACTCGCCAATGAATCCTACGCATCCACCTCCGCCAAATACATCTTCCACTCCCGTTCTGACAAGCCGGAAAGCGGATCAATCTTCCTCCTACAACCATGAAACCAAGGCCTAACACTCGAAGGGGGAATCTCTAGAACAAAAAGTCGATCCTCGAGCCACGTGGTCGCAATTTGGCACGCCCTAGTCATAAGCGGAGCACCCCTAGCTATCTGAGATATACCATGAAGCGTCTCGCCCAAGAGAACCGGAATGATGCTCCTCCCCGAACGGGCCTGATCAACCATATCCAAGCATCCACTGGTAGCTACACCCACATAAGGAGAAAACAGAACCTTGGAAAATAAGCAGAGGGCCAGGCAATCCAAAGCAAAATCCGAGTCGAAGTCATCACCATAAGCAAACCTTCCCGGCAAATCACAGATATCTATGTCCACACCTTCAACCAAACCTCTAGCCACAGCCGTAGGGAGGTGCAGAAATTTGGCCACCCTTGTCACCAACGGAACTCTATCCTGCGGAACCGCTATCAAACTGACATCATCCCCTCCACACAGAGCAAGAAAATCCTCGTAGGTGGGTGTAATCTCGTTGTAAGAAAAATTGAAAACGTGATTAGATTCGTCCCAAAAAGCAAACAAGAAAGATGTAGAGATTCCAGTTGGGATGCATGGGCAAAAGGGACCAAATACACTTTACCCCAAAACGTTTATCAAAGGCGTGACGAACAGAGCGAGGTACCTTGGATACCCAAACAGCCAAATCACTCTCAAAATTGTTTTGCTTCTCCATCAAAACGGAGGGATGAGAATTCATTGTGTTTGTCCACGGCAGGAAAAAAGAGAGCAGTGCAAAGAAAAGAGGAGAAAGTGTGTTTATACCGTCGCTGGGTAAAGTATTTATATGGGTTTGGTATTAAAGTCCGTACAGGAAAAGGACTGCCAGAACAATCCGTGCAGGAAAAGGACATCAGAGGGCCGATCGGCCCCTTCCAGGAAGAACAAAACCGCCGCCTTTTCAGCGAAAGGCCGATCGGACCTTTTAAATTGGGCCGATCGGACCTTTAAATTTGGGCCGATCGACCCTTTAATTCCCCCAAGTACAACACAGCCTCAGCAGATCCCAAGGCTCCACCTTTTTGTTTTTGTATTTTATTTTATTTTTATCTTTATTCTTTATTTTCTTTATTTTTCTATTTCCAGTTTTTACTTTGTTCTATTTTTGTCCTCGTTTGATTCAAGGCAAAGGTACAAAAATAGATAATGTCCAAAAATAGAAAATGTACATAAATAGAAAATGCTAACTCTTATATATTTAGACCATTACATAAAGCATTCATCGTTGAGTCAAAGATAAAATCTAGAGTCTGCATGCTCCTACTTTTTCCTAACAGGTACTACATAAAAATGAAAAAATCCTAATGACCCCGACGGGAAGTCGAGGCACGACCGCGAGAAAACCCGGATGTCGAGCTACCATCACCCTGGGAGCGCTGTCTCCACTGCGCCGGATCCACATCTACTGATCTCCGGGATTGGCAAGAAAGTGCCGACACTGCACTCCTCAGCAGACGGGTCAGTACATTGCTATGCCTCACAGACCGCACATAAGACTCCCGAGTAACCTACGAAAATCAAGTGCGAGAGTTACATCACAGCTAAAGCATAAATATCAGTACATGAAAAAAAGAAAGGTAAGAGGCATACTCCGCCAGCACCACCGGGAGGAAGCTGGGCACCCTCCACCTCATCGACTTCTGTAGGAGCCAAGTCTACTCGCACCTCCCCGTCGGCCATATGCACATAAAAATGATCAGGAAAGGGAGGCATATCCACTATCTCGGGAGGTGGAGCACCCATCGGCTCAGGAATAACCGGATCCTCAAGCTCCCATACCAAAGAAATTTCGCATCCGCAAAGCAGCTCCGCCGCACGCCACCCGCGGTGATCTCGAAAAGAGCCACAAAATCTATATAAGGCATGTCAAGGCGGAAATGATAAGCGGGGACTCCATACAGATACTCCATCCTCCTCGGCAATCGGTCCCGGTACCACATATTCTGGGAGGGTGCCGAGGCGCATAAAGAGGAGCCCACGCATGGTGCCGTCTCGACACCCGCTCGCCTGCATACATCGCATCGGCAAGCAATCCAACTAGCATCCGCGGAAGCAAGAATATCCCGAACGGCGCCAACAGTCTCAGAAGCCTCAGGAGTCCAAGGAAAGAGTAAAAACTCGGGTCTACTGGGACCATCAAACACGGCCCTCAAATCGGCTTCACGAACCGTCTTCGGATATCCCTCAATCCGATTTTCCTTCCTCCAGTTCCGTAAGACGGGCACATCCCGAGTCTGGTCCCGTAGAGTGAAAGGCGCAACACTAAAGATCTCGTAAACCCAGGCCTGCAAAAGACAGTAGTGCGTATATTTACAAAGACAAGAAAAAACAAGTGACAAGTAAGAGGCAATGAATGACAAGAGTTAGCATACCTCCGTGACAAAGCTGAAAAGCATCAAAAGAGGAGGTATTGGACCTCGAGACAGTGTCAAGGGCCCGGCATGCTTCGCCAAGCCGGCCCCTCCCCAAGAAATATCCCGCACTAAGTCCAAGTCGACAAGGCACCCAATAAGGAGAATCGGCACACCGGGCCCGAGTTGGGAAAGAGGGCCACCGATAAGCCGTACCAAAGGAATCCCCGTGACAAGTGCGCGCGTCCATCCCATACCGACCAGACTGCCAGTACCGATCAATGGCAGCCTCAACAAGCATGTACGGCTTTCCCTGCGTCAACACCGGAAATTTCTCGCTCGGGCCAACGCTAGCGCCAAATGTTCGGATCTCGACGAGCACTTTATCGTAGTGTAGGGTCTCATCAAAAGCGCAATGCTAGCATATGCGTAAGATCTCAACCCAGAAGGGACAAATGTTTCGAAGTCGAGTAGGGAGTGATCGTAGTCTCACCCCAACTCGAGATGTGGAAAGTATGTGTCGTGTCCCACCAAAACTCACGGACACACCTTTCACC